>CAWLAX010000021.1:0-122524 GCA_963854805.1 Plagodis dolabraria
GGAATAGTCTAAATAGAAAATTCTCGAAAACTAAAAGTCATCAATATTGCCGAAAAAAGTTACGATGGAGCGTTTCTCATATCCGGAAAAACTTTTCCATCCAACTTTGGCAGGATTTTCCCGAGCTTTGAAGGATTTTCATTATTAATTTTTATAATGGGCTTCAGTCAATCGAATGTTTTATATAAACCAGCCTGGTTTATATAAACAAGAAAATCAGCTAGGACTGCAAAGAAAACTACTACGCGTCGTGTGACATCTGGCACGCAGGGTAAAATGAATCAGGTAGCCTTTCACTAGCTTAAAATCTATTGCAAATTTGAAGAAAATTTAGTTTTTTTGCTGGTAAAAAAATATGTATAGAACGATTTAATTATTATTGTTTATTCGTACTGAGCTAACGGAGATGCAAATTTTGGTGGGTAATATGCAGTAGATTTGACTTTGCTATTCTCACAATGTATGGGGGTATAGTACACCTAAGATGAACTTTTGAGTATTAAAATTTCAATATTCTGTTTATAAAATAAAAACTACTATTCCGATTGCGCTCGATCAAACGGGAACGATCGAGGATCGCGGCCCGCGTGTATTGATGCGAGGAAATGTTCCTATTTTCCCAATCACAGCAATAGTAGTTAAACTTGGGGGTGTGGTGATAAAGTATTGACCGCTATATACCGTGCATAATTGCTGTGCGCACTCGTTCTTATAAGCTTGCGCCCTGATAATGAGAATTGGCTAGCTGATAAGCTCGAAACACGGGGCGATGTATTCGATCCCTAACGTTTGCCAAGACATTCATCCTCATTCAACCGTGATGGCCACATTTAACACGGTCCCCTTCACTAGGGGGATTTTCCATGATCCCGTCTCATGGTAGATGTCTTGACGATTGCAGTAGAAGTTGTCAGTTCTTCAGAACCTTCCGGTATTTTTCTTAATTCGTCTCTAACGACACCAGAAGAAAGGTGTCAGGGGGATGATCTTACTCAGCACCCCACGTAGCTCCAGGGATCGATTCATTAATAATTTTGAATTATGCATAAAATCACCGGCATTTAATTTCATAAATTGTTAATTATTACGGTAAAGTACAGGCCAACAAAAAAATATTGATAAAGCTTAATAGCCCTTTAGAAATGCACAGTCCAATCATACCTGCAAGCAAGATTTGAAAATTATAGCTATTTGTATCGTTTAAAGTAATTTTACTTTCATAAACGAGCTCATGATGATGTTTATGAAGGCGTAAAGCATTAACTTGTCGAGTGACGTCACGATTTATGTCATTAAGATTATGATAATAATGTCTAGACTTGGCATGGGGAAGCGGGTTGGGGTCAGTTGTGACTAGGAAGTTAGCGATCAGCATTAAATATTAAGTACCTATTTTTTTTTTTTTTATATATAGCTGTATTTGAATCAGAGTTGCGTTACACGCAGGTTATATTAGGTATGTTTTGAAGCGCTCGTAGCGAAGTTTGCTTAGTCGTTCTTAATCGATTAAACGTCCGCCACGGTCAGGAGTTGGATGAGTGACCGCTAGTGATATTACTACTGAGCGCTTCCATGCTTAGTAGGGCACGTTAAGCCGTCGGTCCCGGTTGTTATCTTACGATAGCAGTCGTTACAGCATGGTGGTAGGGCATTTTGCGAATGCCCGCCTGGCTAGCAACCACCCTCAAGTAGAAAATCTGTCGCCAAGCACCTAACGGTGTTTTCCGGCAGTTGTCGTTGAGCCAGTAATTCTAGGCTAGCCTGAACAACATCTTCGACCACATCATCACTTACCATCAGGTGAGATAGTGGTCAAAGGCTAGACTATAAGATATAAAAAAAATGCCGTTACTAACGTTCGTTCGACATATCCAATACAAGTGTTTGGTGAATGCAAAATATGTGCGATTGACTTCTGTTATTAGAATTAGCCTTTCAGCAACAGATGAAAATGAATATAATTATTTTTATACTAGGTACTAACTTATTTAATATCTTGCTTCCCACAAAGATACAATATGTCCTTAAATGTATTATTAAAGTACGTTTTTTAATCAGTTTGTACGTATTATTATTTGTACTATGGTTAAGACACCGCCACTTTTGTAAATTTTGATCTTTATATTTTTCTTCCATTTCTTTTTTCATTAGTTAGCCCTTTTCCTTATGGCCCCAGAAAACTTACCAAATAATACAGTTTTGTTTTGTTACTGCTTTCCTTCATTATAAATGGCAAGTACAATGGTAAGTACCCACTACGAATAAATATTCATCATTGTTCCTACATAACTATTTTTAAAAGCAATTACAATTCTGAAGAGCAAGAGAATCCTCTTCCACTTCAGAATATCATTTTTAGGGTTCCGTACCCAAATGGTAAAAACGGGACCCTATTAATGAGACTTCGCTGTCTGTCCGTCCGTCCGTCCGTCTGTCACCAGGCTGTATCTCAAGAACGGTGATAGCTAGACAGTTGAAATTTTCACAGATGATGTATTTCTGTTGTCGCTATAACAACAATTACAAAAAGTTGACCAAGTGCAAGTCGGACTCGCGCACGTTAAAACAAAAAAAGGTTAAAATATGAAGTCTAATATTGTATAGCTAATGGTACGGAACCCTTCGTGCGCGAGTCCGACTCGCACTTGGCCGATTTTTTTGTATTTACATTTCAGGTCCTTGCCGAGAGTTTATTTGACCTTTACAAATAATACTATTTATGCCTTTAAAGGTAATTAAATTATGACAAAATATTATGATGATTGATGATAGATGTTTTTATGCCATATCCCAATTTAAATCCTGGATTGCTTGGGCTAAGCCGTGGGAAAAACCTTGTATAATAGGTATATAAGTACTCTAACATACTTTGCAGCGCCAAGGAAATCTTTTCGGGTACGCAATATAAATTAATATATGTTATGACTTAACAAATTAATTAACCAAAAACAGTTATGTGGTTAATTTATATGCAGTAGAAGTCGGAGCAAGGGGTATACCAGCGAAATTCCTATAAAACCTACTAAAAGACCTTGGCTTTTCAAGAACAACCGTTTCCACGTAACCAACAAATTTCCATCCTAGAAAGTGTATCCAAGGCGACATTAGTAGGATCTTACCAAATATGGTTGGGCAGGGGAGGAGGCTCCAGCGGTTAAAGGGAGCATTGATGCATCGTAAAGGGGTCCCTTAACCTTACTCACTGGGTTGCAAGTCCCAGGCACCTTGATTTGGGCCTCTTCCTCTGCAACGCTATGGACCTGGCACCCGCACGGTGAATCCATGAAATGTTAAGTAAATTCGTCGCATGTCCATTATATAAGATTTGAATTTGAAGCAGTGATAGCTCAGTGGCTTTGGGTATGGACTGCCGCGCAGCAGGTCCATGGTTCGAATCCCGCCGCGGGCTTGAGCTTCACCGCATGGTGGAAGGGCATTTTTGCGAATGTCCGCCTGGCTAGCGACCACCCTCAAGTAGAAAATCTGTCGCCAAGCACCTAACGGTGTGTTCCGGCAGCTGTCCTTGAGAGCCAGTCATTCTAGGTTAAGCCTGTTAACACCTTCGACCACATCATCACTTGCCATCACGTGAGATTGTGGTCAAAGGCTTACCTATCAGCAATAAAAAAAAAAAATATATAAATAATTTAAAATAGGCATAATTTCCAATCCAATAAACTTTATCACTGTTACTTAATGACTTTATATCCATTAACGTTTACGTACTATCTCTATAATTATGTTGTAACATTTGTTATATGTTACCATCGCCGAGTTAATGGCCACACATAATGGATTATGTAATTTGTAACTGTTCACACTCGATGATAAATTTGTTGGCTGTTGCTGAAATTATGCCGTCGTTTGCTGGAATGTGTAAATTATTAATAAAGTATTTTTTAATATTGTATATTGGCACATAAAAATAGATAGTTGTTTATTAATTCGTGAAAGTGTCGTATTGAAATTGAAGCTAAAACTTCTAACAATTATATTCTATTAAGTTGTTAAGAAGAGATAATAATATGATACCGACCTGTTATAAATTTGGGCGTGAGACTTATAAAAAACAATTACATAGGTACTTTTGAATTATCATGGTACCGACTTTGACAAGTTATTTCACACTTTTAGGTGCGGAATTCGGTTCCATTTTTTGGTCAAAATTCTTTTTTTCACTCTTTTTAGTAAATCTTGCTACTTACGGGATCGATTGTCATTCACTGTCAACGACTATGATATCATCAAAATAGAAAAAAAAATAGTTATTGGAGTGTAAATCGAAAACCGACTATAATATCATAAAAAAAGGAAAATATTTTTCAGTTATTGGAGTGTAAATCAAAAACATTTTGACCGATTTGATGAAATGTATATGGCGCCAAAGGACAAGCATCAACTTTCAAATAAAAAAGGAGTTGTGATGAATAATATTTAGAAATATAGAAGGGTAGCGGCATCATTCCCAGAGTTAAGTGTTTGAAAGAACATTACTTTCGATCAGATGAAATCTAGTAGTCTGGTTGATGGCCGCGCACCGTCCCCTATGACGGTTAAAGAAATACAATTGGAGCACGAAATTTCGGCAGAAAGAGCCGCCCTCTCGGTAGCAAAGCGGTTGAGGCATCCAGCGTGAAATCGGAAGGACGCGGGTTCAATTCCCGGCCGGGGCAAAACATTTTGTACTCCGATAATTTGTAAAATATTATTTTCGCTTAGCACGCGGTAGTGCTCGTAATCAATAATATTAAGAAATAAAAAAAGAGTTATCAAAATCTGTCTTAAGTTTAAGTCCAAAGTTCTGAGCTAACGAACATAAAAAATGCAGCCGAATTGAAAGAACCTCTTTTTTTCGAAGTCGGTAAAAAAATTAACATACAATTTTTTTTTTTTTATAGGTGAGAGGTAAGCCTTTGACCACAATCTCACGTGATGGTAAGTGATGATGTGGTCGAAGGTGTTAACAGGCTTAACCTAGAATGACTGGCTCTCAAGGACAGCTGCCGGAACACACCGTTAGGTGCTTGGCGACAGATTTTCAACTTGAGGGTGGTCGCTAGCCAGGCGGGCATTCGCAAAAATGCCCTTCCACCATGCGGTGAAGCTCAAGCCCGCGGCGGGATTCGAACCATGGACCTGCTGCGCGGCAGTCCATAGCCAAAGCCACTGAGCTATCACTGCTTCAAAAAATGCCACAAAATTTAGGGCAGCCGTCAGATTTGGAAGTAAAATGAAGACTGAGGAGAAGGATGGTTGGCAGAGGTCCTATGATAAAAGAATAGCTTAGGCAGGATAGGACTGTAGTGTGAAATAAAGAGTTGCACTCTTTATAATACGTATAACAGACGCCACACGAGATATATAAGCAATTCCGAAGCGCTCGTAACGAAGTTTGCTTAGCCGTTCTTAACCGATCAGCTAAGTTATGCAACGTCTGCCGTGGTCACGACTTTGATGGGTGACCGCTAGTGACATTACTGTTTTGTCTCTGGATGGCAGTTGTTACCTACATATAAACCTAAATTCGTTATTCTTAGTACATATTTTGTTCTAAGTTTGGTTTTATTATTACATAAAATGTATACAGCTTTTCTATACAATAAAATGATAACGGTTGCAAATTAAAAACGTTTTTTAAATAACTTACGAGGTATTTGAAACTTTTTCGAATACTTTAATAACATCATCAACAATGTTTAACGAATAGATTCAGGCGTTACTTTGCGGAAATCCATATTTAATAATCGAGAATTTCTCGATCGTGCGCTCGGTGAGTCAAGACCTCCTGAAGATGCTTCGTTTAGAAGCGAAACTAGTCGGGTATTCTTCCGGTTAGGCTGCGTGATGTTTGTGACGTCACGTAGATGACAGGAAAATTAGGCGGAATTGTCACTAGATATATAATTTTATGCTTTTTTAAGTGTTTTATTTAAATATTATTTAATGTTTTTTAGGATACTTTTAAAAGTATTTATAATTAACAATGTTTAAAGTATTTTTGATATATTCTTGGAAATTTTGTGAAATAAAAAGATTGTTTATGAAATAAATGGAAACAAATTTCCATAGCTGATACAATTACTTTTTGTACGGAAATCTTTAACTAGCAATTTCGTTGTTTCACAGTTTTATCTTTACTAAGCTAACATTTTAAACATTTTGCACCGGCATATATTATATAAAAAAAAATCTAATATGGAATAGGCAGGCTAAAGTTACAGTTAGTATACACATAGTGTCATTTACTATTATGTACTTTTAAGCGTTATTGCATAGTGGTCCGGTATTTTGCGCATGCTTATCTGCAATGGCTAAGTAACCATCTTTAATTAGAAAATATTTGCCGCCAAGCTCTTAACGATGTTTCCCGGTAGTAGTTAAAACTAGCCGATTAATAATTCTAGGTTTAGCATGTTTTTGCAATATCATCTTCGCCACGTCATAGTGTGATTAGATTATGTACAGTATATATATAATTATGTGAAGTATATATACCAAAAATAGTCATAAGAATTAATAAAAGTGTTTGATAATATTAAATCTTAATTCTTATTAATTTCATTGTGTACTTGAATGTTATACCTACTATAATATACTATATATGTTACAACAAATTGATATACATTCGGATATAACACCGTGAGTCAAATTTCTACTTCTATTCTACTTCTAAATAAGTCCCGCACTTGGCACCTGGTCCCAATGTACCCAGCACACTCGCCGCATTACCCCGTTGTATCGCCAAGGAGATCTGTTGGGTCAAGAACCAACCAGATCGGGGGTCCCGCCCTCTCTCTCTTAAACGGCGGCCGAGGTTTCGGACTAATTTTTTGGCTTCAGAGCCCCAGGCGCCCGACGTCTCCACGGCAAAAGGAACGAACTCATACAGTGGTTCCAAACTGGCATATTTTAGGCGTTTGCGTCGGGCGGCTGCTTCTGCTCCCGCACCAGCCGACTGCTGAGTAACGGAGATGTGACAGGATGCAAACGTGCTCACGCATGTTGCGTCCCACACGAGGCTGCGCCCTTTCTGCCATGGAACCAATGTCAGGCCGTCCGGCCGCTTACCGTCGGAACGCAAGAGTCCCGGGGGTTCAAGGACACAAGGAACCTCAGCCGACACAAAGGCCCGCTTAAGGATGTCATTGATAACGTGGTGCCGCGGTCTTCTGCCCGCACACCGGGTGCAGCTAAGGCCATGATGCCCGTCCGCCTCAACCCTCGCCCCGCAGATACAGGTGTGAGGCTCGCAGACAGGACATCCAAGCCAAAGAGCGGCAGCCACCCTCAACGAGTCATCATCCAAAAGCGTGCCCATGTGCGGAGAAGGAAGAGCGTAGAGCCACGCGCCAGACTCCGGTGTGGTCACGGCGTTTATTCGGGCGAGTTCAACACCCGTGTTTTCCGCACGCCACTGCGCAACGAGCCGTTTACCCAGTAGGTCGTCCCAGCTTCTTTGCCATTCAGGTTTTGCTGGTGGGTCGATGCCTGGGCACATTACTGACCACCTCGTAAAAGCCTCCTCAGCGAATGGGATGCGAACCGTGTCACCTTTACTTAGTATACGAGTGACAAGGCTCACGACTCCATGTGATGAGGCGAGGAAGGCAATAGGTCCAGTTTCATGTAGCCGTCGCACGCCCACACCACCGAACCGTATCGGCAGGCTAGCCTGACACCACTGTGACTCACTCAGGCACACATTCAGCGTCTCTTCAACAATTTGCTTCAGAGCGCTGTCAAAGCATGACACCTCTTCTGGGAACCTCCAACTCGGGGCCGTCCGAATAACATAGGTCATCTTAGGCATCGCGAAGCAGGTCCCCAGAAGCGTCAACGCAACATGTGCCGGGAGGTGCTGGAAATGAGTCGACAATGATGTCAAGGTAGCCATCTTCGACTTAAGGCTGTCAGGCACGCCATCGGGGAAGATAGGAGCACCCAGCAAACAGAGGGATCCTCTATCCATTATTTTGAGGCCGGGGATGAGGGACTTTAACGTGGTGCTTGACTCCGCGGCTACTGGGCTGCAGGCGAAGAATTCACACTTTTCGGTGTTGACCTCCAGACCCAATTTCCGCAGCGCTGGGAAGAGTACACTAATATCCCTTGCTACCACATCCGGGTCTCCACCTATGGTTCCATCGTCAAGGTACCAAATATTAAGAGGGGCTTCCATAGCTTTTATGGCCTTGTGGATTGCCATGCTGAAGATGAGGGGCCCCAGGGGGTCCCCCTGCTGCGCCCCGACCTGAGACAATATACGATTTCCTTCATAGAACAGGTAACTTGGCTCTGAGTAACATTGCCGAAGGAAGCGAAAGATGGATGGCGTCAATTCCCTGACTTCCTCCAGCATCGGCCCTCGGTCCAAGCTGTTAAAAGCATTTCGGATGTCAAGCTTAATAAGCACGTCGTCACTTCCCTCCCGCAGCACAAAATACCGAGCAGCGTGTATGGCTGCCTCGCATCCCAGCGGTGTACCGAATCCCACCTGATGGGGCTGGAGGTATGGAGTCATTTCGCTCCTCACGGCCTGACAACACAGTTTAGCTACCAACCGCCGGAATGCATTGCCTACAGCAATCGGTCTTATGCCACCGTCCTTCTTCTGGAGTGCGCACAGAGAACCACCGTAGAGGTAGGGGCAAACTTCTGAGCAGAGATTTCCCTCCAGCAAAAAGTTACAAAGTCTCGTAGTCGCCTCGAGCAACCTTTGTCCACCATCACCGGCTGAAGGCGAAGTCAGCTCCTTTAGGTGGTCGGGGCGCAACCCATCCATCCCCGCGGCAGAGCCACGATGGAATGTTTGAAGTGCAGCTGACACGTTTTCCGCCTCAACGAAGAGACACGATACCGTGCTATTGGGGAGTGGAGGAATACGCGGGGCATCCAAGGGGGCGGAGTGCTTTTCTTTGAGGGAAGATAACGTCTCTTCTCCATAAGGAGCAAAAGTGCAATCCGACGTGAGCAAGCGCGCCGCACCCCTCAGGTCCCCCTCAAAGACCTTGCCCTGAACCGATTTATAAAGAGAGCTTGACCTACTGGAAAGAAATTCAACCGGCAGTTCAAGATGACCCTTCCCAACATTCTCCTTTACTTTTGTGGTCAGATTCTTTTTGTCCCCTTGTTCTGGCACTTTCAGCGCTGTAAACGCGAAAGTCAGAACCTCCCACCAGTCACCGGCGCTGTTAGACTCTAAGGCCTTATGGATTAAGGTAGCCAAAAAAGGTAGTATATATGTTATATATTTCGAAGGGATGTATTGCAGTAACCTAAAGCACAAGTGTTTTAACTATGAATGTAGGTTTTATTAACATTATTTTAGGTGCTCTAAACTGAAGTGTGTTTTTTTATTATTAATACTATCTGCTCCGTTTCACCCACATAAACAATGAAAAGTATAATTTATGTTATACAGGATCTAAGCTATAAATACTCCAAGTTTCATCAAAATTGGTTCAGCCGTTTCAGCGTGAAGGAGTAATAAACATCGTCACATTTTAACTTACTTCTCACCTTCACTCACTCAAAAACTTTCGCATTTATTACATGACTTCCCAAAAAAGGAGTGTTATGTTTCAGGGTTCATGTATTCAGGATTCATGTATGTATGTTTGTGAGTTTCTTTATACCACCATAACTTCTAAACGACTTAACCGATTTTAATGTATGAGATATCATTAGATTTGGCTTGATAGCGCATGTGACAAAGAGTACATATAAAACTAAAGTTAAAAAACTGGCGGAATTTGAAAGCTATATTGTGAGAATATTTTCTTCCCAACTCTTCGATTGGGGAATCAAAATGAAAGTTTTCATTTCATTCGAACGATAAAACACTTTACGAAAACAAATAATTTACAGTCGGTTTTTTTTTACTTTTATTAATCAATTTATACTTGTGATAATAGTGTTTGTGCTTATCACTATATTATAATGTATTATAGAATACATTTATTTTTATTATAATCGAATTCATAAGTAATATAATCCAATTTACACGTTTTCTTCAACGCACGTGGCGGCACATACTAAAATTATTATGATAATATCACTCTTTATACGATCAATCATTTTGTGATACCCACCTTTCAGTAGAATCTCATTTTCTCCGGTAATTACTTTACGTCTTTGATTTCTGTGAGATACAAGAAAAGTACCTTATCAATGTGAATATTATCTTAGAGCCATTCAAATGAACAAGACGATGAAATCAAGGAAATGAAACAATGGACCAATAGCTTCCGCTCTGTCAAAAAGATTGATATCGGTTTGTAGCCGATTCTTGCGTCATTTATTTAACCATTCTTGTTATGTTACGATAGAAAGTGTAAGTTGTAAGTATATAGTTTTGTAACTATACTTACTAACCTTTTAAATACCTCTCTGAACTAAACCATTCACAGAAAATCTAATTATAAGGTGTCAAAAATTATTACCGTGACAGCTGTCAGGTAGCATGTGACAGCTGTCAGGTAGCATGTGACAGCTCTCAGTTAGCATGTGACAGCTGTCAGGTAGCATGTGACAGCTTTCAGGTAGCATGTGACAGCTAAGCGGAAGAGGATCCCGTTTCGGGACTATAATTTGGGCTAAACTCGAATAATAAGTGTTATTTTTACACTTAAAATTCGAAAAACATTGATTGATTCGTCTATAAGTGCGAGCAAATTAAGTCTTTTCGGTTAAAGAGTTTTATTGAGGGCGGTAAAGAGTTTGAATTAGGAACATAACTATCGTTCCTTGTAGAGTCATCCAGTTGGTCATGGGTCATGACCAACTATTTCTATCTATTATATTGAATCCCTCGCTGCGCTTAGGATTCAACTCTAAAATTCTTGGCTACCCTCTGCAATTAAAAAAGCTCCCTCGCTGATGAAATATTAATTTGCGCCCTTGTGGTACAATCTACTATTTCTATATAGACGTATTCATTATATAAAAGTATCAATGCTTCAGCTCTTTTTTAAATACAAAGAAAAACATTTGGCAACATCTACAGATACTTCTCCTTTAGATGTTGCAAGGATACAGAGGACCATTTATCCATTGAGATGGGGTTTCGTACCAAAGATACTAAAAGTCTGGGGAGCATGGCCCTCGGAAGTGCTCAGTATTAGTTGCCACTAGCGGGGAAATTCCACTCCCCAAATAATAATCATTGTATACAAAGTACCTCACATTATTCGAGGAGCAATATAAACTATATTTACTTAATTTTATTCAAAAGAAAATATGCATTTTGAAGCTATGATGGCCGAGCGGCAATTATTGGTATGGACTGCAGTGCCGCAGGTCCAAGGTTCAATCCCCACAGCAGGCTTGAGCTTCACCGCATGGTGGAAGGGCATTTTGCGAATACTGTCTAGCTTCCACCCTAAACCAGAATATCGGTCGTCAAGCACCCAACAGTGAGTTCCGTCAGCAGTGCTTGAGAACCAGAAAAATTACAGGCACATGAGACTTAACAACTGTCTCAGGATGACGGGCGCATTACAGTTTGTCCCTTGTGACGTAATACATGTATAAATATAGGCAGAGGTTACCGTTTAACATCAGGTGGGGCTCGTGCTTGTTCCTTCACAATCACATAAAGAAAAATAAGCGAATGAAAGGATGACAATAGTTTATTCTCCTATGTGTGTCCAGAGACGATCAGAAAAAACGCATTCCCTAGTAGGCAAGGCAGTCCAGCATCGTTTTACGAAGAGTTATTCTTGGTTACGAACATCTAGTTTCGTGCTCATCCCATGGACAGATAAAAAGTGCTAATCACATGTTCTTATATATGATTTTGTAGCAACGTATCTTGTCGGGTTATAGAGGATAGGCCTTCGCCCAATCCGGGGAGTTGTACTGTGCCAACGACAGACAGCAACTAAGACCATTCTATTAAAAGTATATTATTGTAGCTTAGTATCATATCTTTAATAGGCTGCGTCACTTCTTCTCCTATAATGGTTCAAAACATCGCTTCTTTACCGGTTTTGGCAGCCAGCGAAGAAGCGAGTTCAAACACAGAACGAGGAGTAAAATTTTCTCTCTAAAATATAGTACATTAAGTAGTAGTTATCTAATGGCCTGTTCATAAAACCTCTATCCGTAAAGTTAAAATGCACATTTTGTTATTTGGCAGCGCAAATGTCTACAAGAAGCGTCGCGTCGTTGCTTAAAAAATAACTGGATATAGATATTATAGTGCGTTAGAAAAAATACCTATAAAACATATCAACTTCCACAATAAATATATATAAAAAATAGTACAGATACAACGGTAAAAAATTAATTAGTTACGGCATTGTAAACGGATACAATAGATAACGCTGAAATAAAAAAAGATATTTATAATTCTACAACAAACTTCTTGGTATCAAATTATATTCTTCTATCTGCTTGGTATCAGTAAAATGGTATCTAAGCTTATTAAGAAAACTGATCAAAAGCGAGCTCTTTTGCGGTTCGGCTTTGTTATACCCGTAAAAGAAAATCAGATCTGGGTTACAGTTCTAAAACTATATTTAAAATCGGCGTTTTCAGTATTAGTTGGTAATATAATAGGTTATTGTACATATTATAATACATTTTCAGAATTCTAACTTGTTTAGTTTTTGAAATACATCCCGTTACAAAGTAGTTTAAAATTGTTTCATTTATTTTTTGGTACAAAAATTATATTTAATATATTTGTACTTTACTCAATGAGCACAAGACAAAGACGCTCCGCATGCTAGGATGCAGGCAAGTGTCTAGTCTTCGGCTACGCTCAAGTCTTATACATACATGTTTTGAAGCGCTCGTAGCGAAGTTTTCTTAGCCGTTCTTAATCGATCAGCTAAATTAAGCAACGTCCGCCGCGGTCAGGTGTGTTGTATAAGGTCAGTTGGATGGGTGACCGCTAGTGACATTACTACTGAGCGCTTCCGTGCTTCGGAGGGCACGTAAAGCCGTCGGTCCCGGTTGTTGTCCTACGATGCCAGTCATTACAGCATGGTGGTAGGGCATTTTGCGAATGTCCGCCTGGCTAGCTACCACCCTCAAGTGGAAAATATGTCGCCAAGCACCTAACGGTGTTTTCCGGCAGCTGTCCTTGAGAGCGAGTAATTATAGGCTAGCATGAACAACACCTTCGACCACATCATCACTTACCATCAGGTGAGATAGTGGTCAAAGGTTAGCCAATAAGCTATAAATAAAAAAAGTAAAAAATAGAAGTCATAAAACACGTCAAAAAATATCATTTCAATATATTTATATATTGAAATGATATTTTTCAAAACGTAAGTCAACGTTTTCACTAAATATCGACATTCTAGGCTTCTAATTCATTCCGTTTACCAGCTAGACCCATGACATACATTTGTATGTCATGGGTATGTACGGAAAGACAGATACTGGACTCTCGATAATAGAACAATGAATTAAGATTATATTAAGTACTTTATGTTTTCAAATGGTAGCAAAATTGCGCTAGTAATTGATATACATAAATAGATTAATCTAACCTCGATCTCGTATAATTAATAACATGTTTGTCCAGTACTCAAAGTATATTGATAACAAATATTTATTGTACAAATGAGAAGTTGTGTTCTTGCCATGAATATGTAGTATGTAAATGTTGACTTTGAAAACACATACATAAACTCATGGATGATAGTTGTTAACTCAATATTTACCATGTGACTACATTCGGCTAAGAATTTTTCGACAAGCGCTATGTTTATGGATTTAAGAAGATTTATCTTACCGGCGTTATGCATTTAAGAAGTTATTGAACTTATTGTCGTCTTGTTAGTTGACAAGTTTCTGAGATAGGAATATTTCAACACCGAAGTTGTCAACGGGTTTTGATAATCTTTTCGAGTTCAAAAAGCCGTTTGGCTAGTGTGCTTCCAGTAAATGTTTTTGGAAATAAAAGTGAATATTTGCGTGAAAATTGGTTATATGTAAATAAACTATATGTGTTTTTATATTTTTCTAAATTCAATGTATTAAATGTGGTTCAAAACGGTAAAAAACTAAAGCAACATTAACTATAATAGACCGCTTTATATAGGTGTTTTTTGTATGATATGAATAATACTGATGTTTTTAAAAGACCGTTATATCTAAAGTTGAAAAAAGTGTTAAATTAAAAAAAAACGGCCATTTTTTGGCCGCACGAAAGGTTCCGTACCATTAGCTATACCACATTAGACTTCATATTGTTTTAACGTGCGCGAGTCCGACTCGCACTTGGCCAAATTTTTGTATTTGTTGTTATAGCGACAACAGAAATACATAATTTGTGAAAATTTCAACTGTCTAGCTATCACCTTTCTTGAGATACAGCCTGGTGACAGAAGGACGGACGGACGGACAGCGAAGTCTCAGTAATAGGGTCCCGATTTTACCCTTTAGGTAATAATTAGGTAAAAATATATGTTCTTATGTATGAAATAAGTTTTCAGACCCATTTTAATTATTTATTTTTTGTCTTTAAATAATTATTTTATTAACTTTGTGGACGTCGGTTAAGAACTACCTTCAACAATATAAATATGTGTCATTATGACAAGATCACGCCAAAATTATTCTACCCTCAAAAATATAAACCGCTTCTTATAGTAAATAATTGTTTGGTGATTAAATTATGAAATAGAGTTCAATTAGTGAGAAAAGTATAAGCCTAAAAAAAAGTATAAGATATATAAATATAAGGCCCGAACTTAAAAAATAGAAAGGAATCGGATTTCACCGTTAAAAAATGGTACGTAATACGTGATAGTTTCTGGCATAGTTTCTTTTGATTTACTTGTGTCGTGTGCTGTGTCCATCTAATTAGTTTAATTTATCCGAGTTGCCAGATTTCAATCATTGTACGAATTAGTTTTACTTCAGCATCGCTAACGTTAAAATAAAATAAAATTTAATTCATAATCCATTTCAGAAGTAAACTCACCCAAAAACTTTCGCATCCCTAATATCAGAAGAATAACTTTTTTAATCTGTATTTTACCCATTAAATACAAATAATAAGATAAAGCTCAGCTGTAGATATAGATGTCAATAAACTTTCAATTATGTTACGCTCTCTCTGTTTGTGTGAGCTCTTGCCGGCCCACCTGAAACCGCCCACGCCGCCGCCGCCTGTCTTTTCTGAGGGTAGCTTTTAATATTTGATGACTGTTGAAGCTATTAAGTTTAATATATAGTTATATACTATAAAGTTTATGTGTAATGCATTATTATGTTTAAAAAATATACGTAGTTTGATCTCATTTTATTAATAAACTAGCAGCCCGTCCCGGCTTCGCACGGGGTAGACAATTATTTAATTTTGGAAATTTGGATATAAAAACAGTTTTTCACAAATATTTTTATTTATTAAAAAATTATTATTTATTAAATATATATTAAAAAAAACCCCACAGTTATATTTGTATGTAAGTCTATTTATGTTCAATTTCTTTGATGGTTTAATTGGCGGGCACTTAAATAAGTAATATTTACATAGGATATTATATACATTTTTACTGTTTTTTTAAGTAATTAGAATAAAAGCAGAGTCGAATAAAATATATACAGTCTAAATTAAACGTTGACAACTTTCAACTAAAAATGTATCTACCTATACATCTAGGTATTTCAAACAAATTTTTGTTCGTATCGATAGAAACTTGCCTATCATTATTTAGTATTTTCCTTACAAAATTATTTTTTTTTTGTTTGGTTTTGTTGTTTTGTGCTTTTTATTTTGGTTTTATATATTTTTTTGTGTTTTTTATTTTTTATTAAAAAAGGGTTTGTCATTAATCATTTTCATTCTTATTATTACTTAATAATTTACATTTTTAGTATTTTTTATTTTACAGGTTTACTTTTACATTATTTACAGATATAATATTAAGGTAGATTTACGTTTTTTACTTTTATATTTGTCAGTTTTTATCTTAAAGCTTCACTGTAAACTACGTTGGCAGTGGTATTTGTAGATGGCAACAAAATATATTGATTTTCAGGAGATCCCACTCGAGAAAGGGCAACATATAGTTGTCCATGAGAAAAGCATTCTTTTCTTAGGTCGATGCCAACCATCGAAAATGTTTGACCCTGGGACTTATTTATTGTGAGGGCAAATGATGTTTTTAGAGGAAACTGTAACCTCTTAAAAGATATAGGCAAGTCCGTAGGAATCATGGGGATCCGCGGTATGTGGGCGAGCTGTCCGGCCGCGGCCCCGGTGATTATAGTGGCTACTATGACGTTCTCCCGCAATTCCTTCACCAGAAGTCTCGTGCCATTGCACATGCTGGGAGGGCATAGGTTCCTCAGCAGCATTACGGGAGTGCCTACCTTTAATTGTAGTTCGTGGGGCGGCAAGCCGGAAGGATTCAGGGAATTTAAAAATTCTTGTGGATAGTGCACTGTATCTTCGATGTTGCATACTGTGTCAATAGATTTGTAAGATTTAAATTCACCGGGTACTTTTTCCATAATAATTTTGTTAATCTCATTAACCGATTCATTTCGCGGGGACACTATCGCTCTCGAACAGAGCCAATTGAAATTTCTCTCCGTAAGATTTTGTATGTCCGGATATATTGTGTCCACAAGAATTTCTAGACTCTGAACGATTTGACCCAATTCGTTATCCAACAATACCTGGGGACTGTTTGCAATCGGAGACGGTAATTTTCCGTCTCCAAGTTTTAGAAGTTTTTGTGAGAAATTATTATCGTCATTGTCACTTAAATGTGCTCTCATATTTGTGCGCAGATTAAGAGTTTCAATCGATTGCCATAAAGTTGATGATTTAAGGCAAGCTCGAATAACGTCAGCTCGAGTACCTTTTGTTATAACTGGTAATGTTTGACGAAAGTCTCCAGCTAAAACAAACGTCACGCCCCCCATTATACGGTCTGAGCTTCGGATGTCTCTCAGCGTGCGCTCCACGGCTTCCACGTGCGCCCTGTGGCTCATGGTGCACTCGTCCCAGATGACCAGCGAAGTGTCTTGTAAGAGCTGCCCCAGCGGACCGTTTTTGCAGATCGAGCACACAGATTGTTGTTCCAAAGACACAGCCAATGGTAATTTAAATGTAGAGTGAGCAGTCTTTCCATCATTTAATAGGGTTGCAGCAATTCCGGACGATGCCACTGCGACAGCTTTTTTTTCCAGATTGACGTACTTTTGCCAACACTAAATTGGCAAGGAAGGTTTTGCCTGTTCCACCGGGCGCGTCCAAAAAAAACAGTTTACCGCTATGATTTTCAACACTCTGTACTATAGCATCGAATGCTATTTTTTGATCTGCCACTAACTTGGGTACATGCGTGTTGACAAATACAGACAACTCGTTAATATCATGCGGACGGCACGGTATCGCATGGACGATGTTTTGTTGCCGATTCGGGGAAGGCAATCCAAAATCTGCTAAATGCTTGTCGTTCAGTTCCAAAAGCTTGTTTTCTATTTGTATCAAGCCTTCGTTGTGTACGTCACAATCCTGATCTTGTTGTTGAGCTGCACGTCTGATGTCCTCACACAAATCGTCTTTGAAAGTGTCCCATAATTTGAGAGGTTCAGAGGGGAAACAAAATAATAAAATGACCACAAACAGCTCTCTCAACTTTAACGGGCAGTCAGAAACCGAAGCTTCTCTCAAAGTCATCTCCCATTGGTTGTCATTTTCTAGTAAACCTAAATCTCTGCAAGCAGCTTGGTATGTTTCTTTAACAATGCCATCAACGGTTTTTAAGTCTTGGAACGATGTCGGGCCACGCACATGATGAAGTAATATCCTGAGATAAAAGCACTCGGATTGAGAAGGATGGACGCTGTACACTCGGCCCAACGCCGCATCTTTTTTTACACCGGGATGACCGACTACGTCTTGGCCGCGTTTCCTTCTTGAGAATTTGTTATTGGCCCATGTGTAATAATGAGGGACCTCATGATAGAGTAACGTTTTGGCTGCGACACAGGTCAAAAAACGCTGTGAGAGTCGTTTTTGGTGGATTTTCAATTACACGTTGTATATTTTCAGCTGAAAAATATACCCGTTGCCCATTTTCTAAGTGTACAGCCAAGTGTACAACGGTGGGGTGTCGATCGTGAATAGGAAACTCTAACAATCTCCACACTGCCTCCGATGTACTAATGTACCGTCCGTTGAAATAATTTTCCACTTCGTCGTGAGCATTTCTGACACCGAAAGTGGCTTGGTCCGATCCTTTGTTGATGTATTTGCAAATATACTTAATTGCTTGGACGGAATGGCAGAATTCAACGTTTATGTGAGCATTAAAAAATCGCAATAAAATTGGAGAATATGGAACGATCCACCTGTTGTCTATGTTGACCGTTCTGCCTCGGATGTTTAAAGTAGCGACCTGACCTCCGTTGCTGGAGTCGCGACGTCGATATACGGGATATCCGTCCTCACCGGTCTGGGTCTCATTTATGAATCGTCGTGGGTATTTTTTTGAGCATATGCCATTCTTTATGCATGGTGAATTCAAATTTTCTTGCCCACATGGCCGTGTACCATATTTTTTGTGACTATGTCAAATAACACTGGGTCTTCGTCTTTATTAGGCAGCTCAGCGACGATTATTTCGTCGATCTGATCGGGCTGTATTTTTGTCTCCAGCCAAAACAACATATGACAATGCGGCAATCCTCTTTTTTGCCATTCAACACTAAGCATATAACATTTGACCGGTCCAAAAATCGCGTCTTTCGTGAATATTTTTATAATTTTTTTCATTTTTAGATGGAATACTCGAGCAATGATGTCATGCCGGTCGAAAGACCGTTGGCCGGGGAAAAGTTCCTGCTTTATCTCTTCCCATTCAGGGTTGCACGTAAAAGTGACGAATAGATCTGGCCGGCCGTGGTTGCGCACATAGGACATAGCATCATGCGTCTTTTCGTTTAGAAACCTCGCACATCCAGTAAATGATGACGGTAAGATGACGCGCTGTCCGATATCGGCGGCATTCACGCTTGCGTCTTGGTTCAAAGCATCCCTCAGATGAATATAGTCATCTGCTCTTAGTTTTTGTTGGTTTCGCCTTATAAAATTTAATCGTTCCGAAATCATCTTTGCCATCATATCCACACAATATTGACTAAACAAATCCTTGTAATAGTGCAGCGAATTGAATTGACTGGTCCTAATCATTAAGCGGTATGCGTAATATTGCATGCATGATACAGTTTTATTTCTTAAGGAATCCTGCTGAGGAATAGTTAAGTAATATCCGTCGTCTCCTGATACGAACATTAGCGGATATTGTAACGGATCATAAGCCCTATGCAATTCCGACACTCGCTTCAGCTGCCCGTCTCTACCGTGCAGCACTATATCTCTGGGGCCTTTGTCTTCATCAACCAAGAGAACGGCCACTTCGTTGACGGAAGGCGCGTTGTATCTGCCTCGGTGTTCTGCTTGTGGTGTGCGGTCAGCGTGAATAATTAATTTTAAATTCTCTGGAGATGTCGATTCGATACTTTGTTTAAAACTTCGTATGTAAACGTTGTGACTATTCAAAATGGTCTGCAATTCGTTGATCAAATCCAGTTTTAGCATAGGAGCCATGTTAGAGCGCAAAGATAGTTGGTCAGCATCGGAAACAAAATATATCTGCAGAAATTGTGGGCTTTGTCCGGATGGCGGCAGAAGGCTGCCTATGAGGTGATAAACCTGTCCCTCTACCTTAAAGGTTGGCATGAAATTCCCCTCCCTAATTTCTTTCGCCCCGAACGACGTCATCTGAAACAGATTATTGTAACGACGTGCGTTTTTTAAAAAATGCGCGGATAGTGTACTATTGTTCGTCAGAAGGCTTTTGATTGGTTCTGGAGGCTCTACCATACTGGGAAGTATTACTTTTCCAGCCACGCAACACATACCAATTGCTTCGTCTCTCCATTTTTTCACGGAACATTTAGGGCATATCTTATCCATCGCTCCAATTTGAATGCTGTTTTGATCGGCGTAGTTAATTTGTGGATCGTAGCTGAATGCCGATCTATTGCTGTGAGCTGAAATCCCATCACGCCTTCTAATTGCTACTGCACGTTGTCTCTCTCTCTGTGCCGTAAGTCGTTGCGAGCGGCCACCGCTAGAGTCTCGGGCACGTGCCTGTGAGTTTCTGGCTCTCAGTCCAGCAAGCCGCTGTGAGCGTTCGGTGCTAGATTCTCTGGCACGTGCCCGCGAGTCTCTATCTCTGTTTCCAGCAAGGCGTTGTGAACGTTCGGAGCTCGACTCTCGTTCGTAGATCTGAGAAGATCGTTCATTTTGTTCTGCAAGGCGAAGTGAGCGTTCGACACTGCACTCTCTTGCCCGTGTTTGCGAAATTCTTGTTCGATTTTCGTCAAGGCGTTGCGCGCGTTCTGCGCTCGACTGTCTTTCGCGAACCTCTGACGATCTGACATTTTGATTTGCAAGACGAATCGAACGATCGGCGCTACTTTCCCTTGCGCGAGCTTGCGAGGTTCGCTCTCTATTCTCAGCAAGTCGCTGCGAGCGTTCGGCGCTAGATTCTCTGGCCCGTGATTGTGATGCATATTCTCTTTGACTTTCGAGTCGATCAGAATATTCTGAAGATGATTCTCCAACACGCCGAATCTTTGCTAATCTCGCTTGGGAGCTATGTTGAGATAATTGGGACCTTTTTTTTTAGGCATAATTGTTTGAAAGTTTTGGTTTTCAAGCAAAATATATAAGAATTAATTTGATTTTAATATGAACAGTTTATTGAATAGAAGTTTTCATAAAAAAATACATACAATACTTAAATAGGTGCTTTAAAAAGAGTGTGACACTGCTATAAAAATAAACTGTCAAGGTTTAATCAAGTAATTTATCCGCAGTTTTGAAAATAACTCCTAATCGATAGAAAGAAAATGTGCTCTATCTGAAATGTGTTCTATGGAAAAATCTAAATGTTCAATATCGGTTGCGTCCGCTGCGTAAGGAGCCGACCGCGCGACTGGGCCGCGCGGCTACCTATCAGACGTGCACGCCCCACTCCTGTATTTCAGTGCCCCCTCCACCCCGCCCACCGCGATGCCCGGCGCGCTTTTCAGACTGCATCGCAAACAACGGCCACGGCGCTATGGCGGTTTTGTTTACTGTTTGAATTTTTTAATTCGTAATATCTTTTGAATGGAAAGTCCAATTTAAATAATTTAAAAACTATTTTATAGGTAGTTAAATGGTCTTGACCATAAAATAATTTATTTGGATACGGATTAATATAAACACATAAATAGCATGGTTTGGATTTGGTTAGCATTTTCATTAATGTTTAAAATGAAAAAAGTTGTTGTAGTGACATAACTACAATAGTTGGACATATGCTACCGCGGAGTTTTTTGTAGACATTATGATGTTCTTCAATATTGTTGTACATTATTTTGTTCTATCGCTAATAGTTTCGGCAGCGCATTCGACGAAAGACATTTTAAGACTCATTTTTCTACACCTTCGGTTACATAGTTCAAATTTTACCAAGGATCCCTAATTTTTTTCAAAATGAAATGTAGCCTATGTCAAATTGGAAGAATGTAGCATTCTATTGGTGAAATTTTTTTTTAAATCGGCCCAGTACTTTTTGAGCCTATTCATTACAAACATACAAACATACAAAAATAGGTACAAATCTTTCCTCTTTATAATATTAGTGTAGATTACTTGCTTATTATATAAAGGGATCTTTTTATGTTATTGTGACGTAATAAGCTCGAGTCCCCCTGAATGTAAATGGACTAACCTCTCTCTGCCTATAACACATGCCTTTCGTCACAAGTCACGAAATGTACTACGCCCGTCACCTTGAGACATAGTTGTGCCTGTAATTTCACAGTTATATTAGTGACAAAGTTATATTTTTCGTTCAATATTGATATGTATACTATAATTTCAAGTGTTTTTCTAAAATATTATTAAAATATTTAGATAATTATGGATTTACATAATGTTACACATTAATTGTTGGTTCACTTGATTTTTGTTATGGCTGGAAAGAATACCTACTTATCAAGGAATCCAAGTAGTAAGAACGCGATTGTTATTGGCCCTAGAATTTAAACAATCTATATAATGTTTTAGATGGTTTAAATCGCGTATTTTGTCCGGAAGTTTCAATATATAATCGATAACGACAAACCGTTTGAAGTTGTTTAATTACTATGTATATTATTATTACTTTCATAGTATTTCATAAAATGACCTGTAAGAAATCTTATTAATAAATCATTCTAATTCTACTGTAAATAGCTAATTGGATTAATTAATTTCTTATTGGAAAAACAAATATTCTGTCATATATTATATATTATTACACAGAATATATTGTTTCAGACATGCATATTTAATAAATACTAGAATTATATCATCCCAAATATCGGATATACAGCTATTAGAGATTCTACATCTACTAACTAAATAATAATTTAACAAAATATAGGCTAACCGAAAACATACATCCTTTTATGATAGACTAGCAGCCCGTCCCGGCTTCGCACGGGGTAGACAATTATTTAATTTTGGAAATTTGGATATAAAAACAGTTTTTCACAAATATTTTTATTTATTAAAAAATTATTATTTATTAAATATATATTAAAAAAAACCCCACAGTTATATTTGTATGTAAGTCTATTTATGTTCAATTTCTTTGATGGTTTAATTGGCGGGCACTTAAATAAGTAATATTTACATAGGATATTATATACATTTTTACTGTTTTTTTAAGTAATTAGAATAAAAGCAGAGTCGAATAAAATATATACAGTCTAAATTAAACGTTGACAACTTTCAACTAAAAATGTATCTACCTATACATCTAGGTATTTCAAAGAAATTTTTGTTCGTGTCGATAGAAACTTGCCTATCATTATTTAGTATTTTCCTTACAAAATTATTTTTTTTTTGTTTGGTTTTGTTGTTTTGTGCTTTTTATTTTGGTTTTATATATTTTTTTGTGTTTTTTTTGTTTTTTATTTTTTATTAAAAAAGGGTTTGTCATTAATCATTTTCATTCTTATTATTACTTAATAATTTACATTTTTAGTATTTTTTATTTTACAGGTTTACTTTTACATTATTTACAGATATAATATTAAGGTAGATTTACGTTTTTTACTTTTATATTTGTCAGTTTTTATCTTAAAGCTTCACTGTAAACTACGTTGGCAGTGGTATTTGTAGATGGCAACAAAATATATTGATTTTCAGGAGATCCCACTCGAGAAAGGGCAACATATAGTTGTCCATGAGAAAAGCATTCTTTTCTTAGGTCGATGCCAACCATCGAAAATGTTTGACCCTGGGACTTATTTATTGTGAGGGCAAATTATGTTTTTAGAGGAAACTGTAACCTCTTAAAAGATATAGGCAAGTCCGTAGGAATCATGGGGATCCGCGGTATGTGGGCGAGCTGTCCGGCCGCGGCCCCGGTGATTATAGTGGCTACTATGACGTTCTCCCGCAATTCCTTCACCAGAAGTCTCGTGCCATTGCACATGCTGGGAGGGCATAGGTTCCTCAGCAGCATTACGGGAGTGCCTACCTTTAATTGTAGTTCGTGGGGCGGCAAGCCGGAAGGATTCAGGGAATTTAAAAATTCTTGTGGATAGTGCACTGTATCTTCGATGTTGCATACTGTGTCAATAGATTTGTAAGATTTAAATTCACCGGGTACTTTTTCCATAATAATTTTGTTAATCTCATTAACCGATTCATTTCGCGGGGACACTATCGCTCTCGAACAGAGCCAATTGAAATTTCTCTCCGTAAGATTTTGTATGTCCGGATATATTGTGTCCACAAGAATTTCTAGACTCTGAACGATTTGACCCAATTCGTTATCCAACAATACCTGGGGACTGTTTGCAATCGGAGACGGTAATTTTCCGTCTCCAAGTTTTAGAAGTTTTTGTGAGAAATTATTATCGTCATTGTCACTTAAATGTGCTCTCATATTTGTGCGCAGATTAAGAGTTTCAATCGATTGCCATAAAGTTGATGATTTAAGGCAAGCTCGAATAACGTCAGCTCGAGTACCTTTTGTTATAACTGGTAATGTTTGACGAAAGTCTCCAGCTAAAACAAACGTCACGCCCCCCATTATACGGTCTGAGCTTCGGATGTCTCTCAGCGCGCGCTCCACGGCTTCCACGTGCGCCCTGTGGCTCATGGTGCACTCGTCCCAGATGACCAGCGAAGTGTCTTGTAAGAGCTGCCCCAGCGGACCGTTTTTGCAGATCGAGCACACAGATTGTTGTTCCAAAGACACAGCCAATGGTAATTTAAATGTAGAGTGAGCAGTCTTTCCATCATTTAATAGGGTTGCAGCAATTCCGGACGATGCCACTGCGACAGCTTTTTTTTCCAGATTGACGTACTTTTGCCAACACTAAATTGGCAAGGAAGGTTTTGCCTGTTCCACCGGGCGCGTCCAAAAAAAACAGTTTACCGCTATGATTTTCAACACTCTGTACTATAGCATCGAATGCTATTTTTTGATCTGCCACTAACTTGGGTACATGCGTGTTGACAAATACAGACAACTCGTTAATATCATGCGGACGGCACGGTATCGCATGGACGATGTTTTGTTGCCGATTCGGGGAAGGCAATCCAAAATCTGCTAAATGCTTGTCGTTCAGTTCCAAAAGCTTGTTTTCTATTTGTATCAAGCCTTCGTTGTGTACGTCACAATCCTGATCTTGTTGTTGAGCTGCACGTCTGATGTCCTCACACAAATCGTCTTTGAAAGTGTCCCATAATTTGAGAGGTTCAGAGGGGAAACAAAATAATAAAATGACCACAAACAGCTCTCTCAACTTTAACGGGCAGTCAGAAACCGAAGCTTCTCTCAAAGTCATCTCCCATTGGTTGTCATTTTCTAGTAAACCTAAATCTCTGCAAGCAGCTTGGTATGTTTCTTTAACAATGCCATCAACGGTTTTTAAGTCTTGGAACGATGTCGGGCCACGCACATGATGAAGTAATATCCTGAGATAAAAGCACTCGGATTGAGAAGGATGGACGCTGTACACTCGGCCCAACGCCGCATCTTTTTTTACACCGGGATGACCGACTACGTCTTGGCCGCGTTTCCTTCTTGAGAATTTGTTATTGGCCCATGTGTAATAATGAGGGACCTCATGATAGAGTAACGTTTTGGCTGCGACACAGGTCAAAAAACGCTGTGAGAGTCGTTTTTGGTGGATTTTCAATTACACGTTGTATATTTTCAGCTGAAAAATATACCCGTTGCCCATTTTCTAAGTGTACAGCCAAGTGTACAACGGTGGGGTGTCGATCGTGAATAGGAAACTCTAACAATCTCCACACTGCCTCCGATGTACTAATGTACCGTCCGTTGAAATAATTTTCCACTTCGTCGTGAGCATTTCTGACACCGAAAGTGGCTTGGTCCGATCCTTTGTTGATGTATTTGCAAATATACTTAATTGCTTGGACGGAATGGCAGAATTCAACGTTTATGTGAGCATTAAAAAATCGCAATAAAATTGGAGAATATGGAACGATCCACCTGTTGTCTATGTTGACCGTTCTGCCTCGGATGTTTAAAGTAGCGACCTGACCTCCGTTGCTGGAGTCGCGACGTCGATATACGGGATATCCGTCCTCACCGGTCTGGGTCTCATTTATGAATCGTCGTGGGTATTTTTTTGAGCATATGCCATTCTTTATGCATGGTGAATTCAAATTTTCTTGCCCACATGGCCGTGTACCATATTTTTTGTGACTATGTCAAATAACACTGGGTCTTCGTCTTTATTAGGCAGCTCAGCGACGATTATTTCGTCGATCTGATCGGGCTGTATTTTTGTCTCCAGCCAAAACAACATATGACAATGCGGCAATCCTCTTTTTTGCCATTCAACACTAAGCATATAACATTTGACCGGTCCAAAAATCGCGTCTTTCGTGAATATTTTTATAATTTTTTTCATTTTTAGATGGAATACTCGAGCAATGATGTCATGCCGGTCGAAAGACCGTTGGCCGGGGAAAAGTTCCTGCTTTATCTCTTCCCATTCAGGGTTGCACGTAAAAGTGACGAATAGATCTGGCCGGCCGTGGTTGCGCACATAGGACATAGCATCATGCGTCTTTTCGTTTAGAAACCTCGCACATCCAGTAAATGATGACGGTAAGATGACGCGCTGTCCGATATCGGCGGCATTCACGCTTGCGTCTTGGTTCAAAGCATCCCTCAGATGAATATAGTCATCTGCTCTTAGTTTTTGTTGGTTTCGCCTTATAAAATTTAATCGTTCCGAAATCATCTTTGCCATCATATCCACACAATATTGACTAAACAAATCCTTGTAATAGTGCAGCGAATTGAATTGACTGGTCCTAATCATTAAGCGGTATGCGTAATATTGCATGCATGATACAGTTTTATTTCTTAAGGAATCCTGCTGAGGAATAGTTAAGTAATATCCGTCGTCTCCTGATACGAACATTAGCGGATATTGTAACGGATCATAAGCCCTATGCAATTCCGACACTCGCTTCAGCTGCCCGTCTCTACCGTGCAGCACTATATCTCTGGGGCCTTTGTCTTCATCAACCAAGAGAACGGCCACTTCGTTGACGGAAGGCGCGTTGTATCTGCCTCGGTGTTCTGCTTGTGGTGTGCGGTCAGCGTGAATAATTAATTTTAAATTCTCTGGAGATGTCGATTCGATACTTTGTTTAAAACTTCGTATGTAAACGTTGTGACTATTCAAAATGGTCTGCAATTCGTTGATCAAATCCAGTTTTAGCATAGGAGCCATGTTAGAGCGCAAAGATAGTTGGTCAGCATCGGAAACAAAATATATCTGCAGAAATTGTGGGCTTTGTCCGGATGGCGGCAGAAGGCTGCCTATGAGGTGATAAACCTGTCCCTCTACCTTAAAGGTTGGCATGAAATTCCCCTCCCTAATTTCTTTCGCCCCGAACGACGTCATCTGAAACAGATTATTGTAACGACGTGCGTTTTTTAAAAAATGCGCGGATAGTGTACTATTGTTCGTCAGAAGGCTTTTGATTGGTTCTGGAGGCTCTACCATACTGGGAAGTATTACTTTTCCAGCCACGCAACACATACCAATTGCTTCGTCTCTCCATTTTTTCACGGAACATTTAGGGCATATCTTATCCATCGCTCCAATTTGAATGCTGTTTTGATCGGCGTAGTTAATTTGTGGATCGTAGCTGAATGCCGATCTATTGCTGTGAGCTGAAATCCCATCACGCCTTCTAATTGCTACTGCACGTTGTCTCTCTCTCTGTGCCGTAAGTCGTTGCGAGCGGCCACCGCTAGAGTCTCGGGCACGTGCCTGTGAGTTTCTGGCTCTCAGTCCAGCAAGCCGCTGTGAGCGTTCGGTGCTAGATTCTCTGGCACGTGCCCGCGAGTCTCTATCTCTGTTTCCAGCAAGGCGTTGTGAACGTTCGGAGCTCGACTCTCGTTCGTAGATCTGAGAAGATCGTTCATTTTGTTCTGCAAGGCGAAGTGAGCGTTCGACACTGCACTCTCTTGCCCGTGTTTGCGAAATTCTTGTTCGATTTTCGTCAAGGCGTTGCGCGCGTTCTGCGCTCGACTGTCTTTCGCGAACCTCTGACGATCTGACATTTTGATTTGCAAGACGAATCGAACGATCGGCGCTACTTTCCCTTGCGCGAGCTTGCGAGGTTCGCTCTCTATTCTCAGCAAGTCGCTGCGAGCGTTCGGCGCTAGATTCTCTGGCCCGTGATTGTGATGCATATTCTCTTTGACTTTCGAGTCGATCAGAATATTCTGAAGATGATTCTCCAACACGCCGAATCTTTGCTAATCTCGCTTGGGAGCTATGTTGAGATAATTGGGACCTTTTTTTTTAGGCATAATTGTTTGAAAGTTTTGGTTTTCAAGCAAAATATATAAGAATTAATTTGATTTTAATATGAACAGTTTATTGAATAGAAGTTTTCATAAAAAAATACATACAATACTTAAATAGGTGCTTTAAAAAGAGTGTGACACTGCTATAAAAATAAACTGTCAAGGTTTAATCAAGTAATTTATCCGCAGTTTTGAAAATAACTCCTAATCGATAGAAAGAAAATGTGCTCTATCTGAAATGTGTTCTATGGAAAAATCTAAATGTTCAATATCGGTTGCGTCCGCTGCGTAAGGAGCCGACCGCGCGACTGGGCCGCGCGGCTACCTATCAGACGTGCACGCCCCACTCCTGTATTTCAGTGCCCCCTCCACCCCGCCCACCGCGATGCCCGGCGCGCTTTTCAGACTGCATCGCAAACAACGGCCACGGCGCTATGGCGGTTTTGTTTACTGTTTGAATTTTTTAATTCGTAATATCTTTTGAATGGAAAGTCCAATTTAAATAATTTAAAAACTATTTTATAGGTAGTTAAATGGTCTTGACCATAAAATAATTTATTTGGATACGGATTAATATAAACACATAAATAGCATGGTTTGGATTTGGTTAGCATTTTCATTAATGTTTAAAATGAAAAAAGTTGTTGTAGTGACATAACTACAATAGTTGGACATATGCTACCGCGGAGTTTTTTGTAGACATTATGATGTTCTTCAATATTGTTGTACATTATTTTGTTCTATCGCTAATAGTTTCGGCAGCGCATTCGACGAAAGACATTTTAAGACTCATTTTTCTACACCTTCGGTTACATTGTTCAAATTTTACCAAGGATCCCTAATTTTTTTCAAAATGAAATGTAGCCTATGTCAAATTGGAAGAATGTAGCATTCTATTGGTGAAATTTTTTTTTAAATCGGCCCAGTACTTTTTGAGCCTATTCATTACAAACATACAAACATACAAAAATAGGTACAAATCTTTCCTCTTTATAATATTAGTGTAGATGTAGATAATATATCACAAAGATACAGCCCTTTATGATATTATACTTGATAGTCTCTTTTTCCGTTTCATAAATATAATAAAGGTATACGATATGACTTATAAACATGACTCGGATCAGATTGACTATGCGTAAACATTTATAGATATTTGGGTAAACGTTTGGTTGAAACAGGTACGTGAGCAAAATTATGGCAAAATGTTAGCTTTGCTTTCAGCGTGCCAATTGCATTTTGGGCAGTTTTCCATCTTACAATGATCTATTAAATATATGAGTATTATTTTATTGGTGTTTTATACATTATAGGATAAGCAACAATACCATATTTCTCAACGTAAAAAATACAACCGTTTCCTTGCCTATATATTTACGAAGTGTCCCTATTCTTACGAAGAAACTTGCACTTATACGAATTTGATAATGGTACACAAAGTAGGCATGAATTGAATTATATTAAGCACAAATAAGCATGATTAAAAAAAAGTATATTTTGTATGGGTCTTTCGACATATATATCTATTCATTTACCAAAAAATATACTGGAATTGGGAGTCCCTCAGCGTTGAAAGCAAAATTAATTCATTTTCTAATAAAGAAACAGTATTATAAAGTAAACAACTTCTTAGAAGACAATTTTTTTTAATTTTTTTTATGCCTGATAGGTTAGCCTTTGACCACTATCTCACCTGATGGTAAGTGATGATGTGGTCGAGGATGTTGTTCAGACTAACCTAGAGTTACTGGCTCTCAAGGACAGCTGCCGGAACACACCGTTAGGTGCTTGGCGACAGATTTTCAACTTGAGGGTGGTAGCTAGCCAGGCGGGCATTTGCAAAGTGCCCTACCACCATGCTGTAACGACTGCTATCCTAAGACAACAACCGGGACCGACGGCGAAGCACGGAAGCGCTCAGTAGTAATGTCACCAACGGTCACCCATCCAAGTCATGACCGCGGCGGACGTTGCTTAACTTTGCTGATCGATTCAGAATGGCTAAGCAAACTTGGCTACGAGCGCTTCAAAATCAAATTGTTTGTGATATGACATGTTTAATCTTGACGTAATTACTATTGAATTTGTACCTATTATATGTTAATAGGAAATTAAGTGTTTTTTTTTATATTAATGTATTGTTAACATATAAATTTAAATTGTAACTATTTAATCTTATTAAGTTATTCATATTATTGTATGTTCATGTATGATGAACCAGGCTGTTGTGACTATATAATTATGTGTAAGATCTTTAATGTAATACAGTTTAACAAAAAAATATAAATATAATAAATATGTGGGTTATTATTACTAAGGTGAAGGGAAGGGGTTTTTGCTATCTTACCAAACCTCTTTGGTTGTTAATGTCTCAGACTCTCAGACTCTCTAACTCTAGTTCCTAACAAATCAAGACAAATAACAACATCGTAGACTTGCCTCATCAAGCCTCCTACTATTAATTTATGACCACACTACTTACCAACTACCTAGATAGAGGACAAAAGCCTTATGAAAAAAAATCACACGTGGATGAATACACAAGTGGATTAGATAATGACTTATGTAACAAAAGCCACTAACTCCAGTTCTTTTGTCGTATAGTAGGTATATACCGAAGTCACAAGGCGGTTCTCACAGATTTTTTCCACGTTTGCAATATATTTTCGGCGATTGTTCAGAAGGTCAAGCGCATCTGTTCTATTGCAAAATTAACAGAATTGTTCTTTAATTTAACATAAGTGGTGAAAGAGCTCATTTGCAAGTCAAAGCGGAGTCTGTACAGAAATTAAAATAAATAAAAGATTAGTAAATTAATCACATCTCATTTGAATTCAAATTTAATTATATTATTTTAAGTTGGTAACTTTTGTCTATAATTATATTCGCGACATCAAAAAATATTTTTTTGGGTATAATATGTTCTTGTTACTAACAAGTCAAAGGTGAGCCGCATCATTGACTTGCATTGCAACATTTAATTTAAATAGTTGAAATTAATATGGTTTTCCATTTCATTGCCAATAATATGAAACACAGTTTTAATTCCGTAGGAGTCGGCAATGCTACGGAATTAAAACTGTGACTAAAGCAACATCACTAATAATATAGCACCACCAAATGTGGTCAAGTTTTTTTTTAATTTTATTTTTTATGCCTGATAGGTTAGCCTTTGACCACTATCTCACCTGATCTAAAAATAAGTATCATAAATAAGATCCACTATTTAATTTTACCACGTTTCAGCTTTACCTCTTAGACTACTCTCGAGCTAGTAATTCTAGGTTAGCCTGAACAACATCTTCGACCACATCCTCACTTACCTTCCGGGGAGATAGTGGTCAAAAGCTAACCTATCAGGTATAAAAAAAACTGAATATCTTACAAAATTACAAATTTACGAGAGAAAAAATTATAGTCATGTGCAGGATTCGAACCCGCGTTGGAGTGGATGGACGCGGGTTGGAATCCCGACAAAATTGTAATGTAATTCGCTTAGCAGGCGTCATTGCAAACTTAACAATATTAAAAAAAAAAAAAACTGAATATCTGTTGCTAAGTTATGTAACGAGTATTTGCATGGTGGGCATTTTGTATTTTGCGATTGTCTGTCTCGCTAATCACTACCTTAAATCTGTCACGGTTATCAAGCACCTAACAGGGTGTTCCTGCAGCGGTCCTTGAGAGCTAGTAATTTTAGGATATGCCTGTTAATAACTTCATCCACATTATCACTTGCCATCAGGTGATAATGGTCAAACCAGTAAGAAGGAAAAAAACCGTTGTGATCCTACACTGTCCTCGAAAGTCTTAGCCATTCTAGGTTTAGCTCTTATAACAACTATTGACACTGGTATCACATATTAGCAAGCACATAAGGATCAAAGGTAAACTCTGAAAAGAAATCTATAAACCTATTCGACGTGGGGTTCGCTTCTCAGCAAGCGTATCTTGAAGATGTTCTTTGTCAACGCTGAAACGAAATAACTCAGTAACCGTTTGGTTTGCCTTCCAATCAGCTGGTCGTTGTTTGAAATATTACGGCAGGTTTGAGAGTTACAGAATTGTGTTAGGGCATTATTGGGACGCGTTAGGTAGTGGAGTAGGGACTCCACTACCATCTTCAAGTAGTACGCCTACTGTGGTGTGTCCTGGGATTGAGCCATGAGAGACAATTCCTTTTTATCCTAGCCTGCAAACATCTTCGACTATACAAGCAGGTTATGCGATAAAGTCCAAAGAAGCCTTTTAGAAATACCAACTAAAGATTGTACATAAAAATCGGTCAAGTGCGAGTCCGACTCGCGCACGAAGGGTTCCGTACCATTAGCTATACAACATTAGACTTTAACCTTTTTTTGTTATAACGTGCGCGAGTCCGACTTGCAATTGGCCAATTTTTTGTATTTGTTGTTATAGCGGCAACAGATATACATCTTCTGTGTAAATTTCAACTGTCTAGCTATCACCGTTCTTGAGATACAGCCTGGTGACAGACGGACGGACGAACGGACAGCGAAGTCTCAGTAATAGGGTACCGTTTTTACCCTTTGGGTACGGATTAAGGCACGTATAAGAAACATTTTTATCTTGAGACGTTTAGAAGACTTTACAGTGATTGTAGGCGTTTATTTCCATCATTTTTCGTTATGATAGTTCTGTAAGCCGAATCAGTGAGACTTTTTGTTATGATAGTTCTGTATGCAGAATCAGTGAGACTTTTTGTTATGATAGTTCTGTACGCAGAATCAGTGAGACTTTTTGTTATGATAGTTCTGTACGCAGAATCATCGCGACTTTTTGTTATGATAGTTCTGTGCGCAGAATAAATGAGACTTAACTGGTGTTTCTGTAGACAGAACTAGTGAAACTTTTTGTTATGTAAGTTCTGTGAAAAAATTACCTACTTGCTATGTGTAAAAATTGCTTCTGTGTGTAGAACTAATTGTACAAAAAGTCTCCCTGGTTTTGTTGACACAATAGTGGCACGGATAGACTAAAGTAACAGTTTGATTTTGGTTATATTCACTCATCTATATACTATATATATCTATACTTATAATAAAACTGTAACAGGACCAAATCTGTACATGGCAGATATTTTGAAAAAAAAATGTACAGTACTCTGTAGCTAATACTGATGCCGAAACTGTATTTTTTTTTGTCTGTCTGTCTGTCTGTCTGTATCCCGGCCGCGAATCACTCCAAAACTACTGGATGGATTTCAATGAAACTTAGCAAGGTTTGAGTTCATACTACAAGGTAGGATAATTTAGCTTTTTATCCCGAAATTCAGCATGGTTTCCTTGGGAGAGGGGATGAAAGTCAAAATATACACTTAGTTGTAATTTATTAACGCGTAGTCCGATTTCTTACGTTCTTTTTAGGGTTCCGTACCCAAAGGGTAAAAACAGTCTGTCCGTCTGTCCGTCCGTCTGTCCGTCCATCCGTCCGTCCGTCCGTCTGTCACCAGGCTGTATCTCAAGAACGGTGATAGCTAGACAGTTGAAATTCTCACAGATGATGTATTTCTGTTGCCGCCATAATAACAAATACAAAAAATTGGCCAAGTGCGAGTTGGACTCGCGCACGTTAAAACAAAAAAAGGTTAAAATACGAAGTCTAATGGTGTATAGCTAATGGTACGGAACCCTTCGTGCGCAAGTCCGACTCGCACTTGGCCGATCTTTTTGTTACAATAGTGGTACTTTAAAATTTATCTCGTAAATATTTCAAAGTCATCGGGTTTGAAGTTCAGAAATAACAAACATCACAACCTAAATATTACGTTCCAAATAACTTGACATCCAGAATGTACAGGAACCTTTGAACGTACGGCTCATCTTAAGCTGGCGTTTGCACTTTATGGTAAAGGTACAATAGATAGGTCTGTAGTCGGACCACTCCAAAAGATTCTGATATTTCAAACAATAAAACACAGTTTTTTTATTACGTTAAGCACAATTTCCCTATGTATATTTTTCATAACATGCAATGCTCTAATCAGTCTAATCTATATCTATAACAAGTTGGAGAAGGCAGTTAGGGAAGCGCGAGGGGTAAGACGCTTCCATTTATCTATTTATACTCATAATAAAACTGTAACAGGTTCAATTCTGTACATTTCAGATATTTTGAAAATTTTTTTTCAGGGCAATCTGTAGCTGATACTGATGCAAAAACCGTTTCTTTTTTCTGGCTGTCTGTCTGTATCCCGGCCGCGCATCACTCCAAAACTACAGAATGGATTTGAATGAAACAGCACGATTCGAGTTCATAGTACGAAGAAGGACATAGGATACTTTTATCCCGAAATTCAGTACGGTTCTCTTGGGAAAGGGGATGAAAGTTAAAATGTACACTTAGTTGTAATTTATTAACGCGTAGTCCGATTTCAATCATTCTTTTTTTATTACAATAGTGGTAATTTAATTATTTTCCCGTAAATATTTCAAAGTCCTCAGTTTTGCAGTTAAGAAATTACAGATATCACACACTAAATATTTCGTTTTAAATAACTTGAACCGCGGAATGTTGAGAAACCCTTGAACGTACGGCTCATCATAAGCCCATAGGAAGCCCGGAACCCCACGGGAAGCCCGACACCCCACGGACAGACCGGCATCACACACAATTATTTAGTTTTGCAAGCTTGCTACGATAAAACTCTAAAATGTGGTACATTCACCACAATCAGTTTTTATAACTACATATCTTTCTTTTGCCGGATACATTTCGGAGACTGCGCAATGGAAGTGCAGAATGTTGTCTTAGGTTTTCGCGATTGTTACACTTTGTAATTAAACAACTTTAAACGTTTTAAATCGCGTATATTTATCATTATTTTTGTCCCAACGTTTCAAACACTTTGTAGTGATCATGGTCACGGGGTGACTGTCGGGACAAAAATAACGATAAAAATACGTGATTTAATCCGTTTAAAGTTGCAAGTGAACAATTTTAGTAGATTGTAATATAATGGTTGAAAGGAATTGATAACTTTCACCCGCGTTCAGCTCTCTACTTTTCATTCCGAATTTAAAAAAGGTAGCTTTTCTAAAAATAATTCATAGAAAAAATAACTTACTTACTAAAAAATTATTGAGAGGATAGAACTATTTGTGAAATTTTACGTAAAATTTTGTTTGGAATATTTACGGGCGGCTATTGCCCGAAGAGGAATCTCTCTGCTTTTCACTACTAATATAAGGAATAACGATATAAAAATAGTATGTTTTTTTATATTATTTATTTTGATTTTAATAACACGAGCAGAACCTATTTAAAATTAATGCGGCTATAGTCCAAGTAGGAATCGATGACTTTCATACGTGTTAAGCACTCTACTTTTCATTTAAAATATGAGGACGTTAAAAAAAATTTAGTTTTTCTAAATATTTACTAAAAATAATAAACATGAGTAGAAGATACAAAGATACACTAGGAGTTAGAACAATGAAATTTAGGGAAATTTTTAGTTTGTTTTTTTTTACCTACACTTTTTACCTTATATTTAGTTACTACCCTGCCAAACATAGTTGTTGTTAATTTTTTTATAATAACAGTGTATTTTACAACGAAAAATCTTAGACATATAACTTTGTTTACACCAATGGTTACAATTGTTACAAGTCATTCCGGCCCAAGAGAAGGAAGCATTTACTATGAGTTTTTCCCGGCCTTAGGTGGGAAGGAGCCTCTCCTACCCGCTACTCAGATCAAACAAACACTACTTTCCGAGAATGAGAAATAAAAAAAAAAAATTTCGATCTACCGTCAAACAAACCGCCGTTTTAAAATCGAAATTCTAAAGAAACGCACAATGTACTTTGCTTCAACATTTATTGTGCGAACCGGGAAAGAACTCTCTGAGTTACTTAACTACTGTCTTCTGGAAAATACAACACGGGAGTTTTGAAATCCAAAGTAAAAAGCTCCATTCTGAGCTATGGTTTACTATAAGAGTACTTCACCGCAGACCACAGTGTTGCTTAATATGGGATAAACAGTGCACAAATGTGAATAATTAGTCTGCAGGTACGGCAATCGCGAACGAAGTCGCGGGTACAGCTAGTTTGTAATAATCGCGATAAACTAAGAAACTTATTATCGATAGAGTTTGAGCATAAATGATTCACAAATTAATTCCACCTTTTGCAGATTTCCAAACAACCATAAAGGTTCAATTTAGTCCGTATTAGTCGTAACAAATGTATTACCGTGATTCATTAATATCGTTTGAGCGTAATCATACTTAACGTTAATGTTAGGTACAGTAACATTCGTTCATAAATATTAAAAGCCTGTATATTTTTTTGATAAATTATTTCACAGAATTCTTACTTGCTTAATGTATGCAAAAAGAAATTTGTCTTTTTGTATGATTTTCATTCAAAAAGTTATGAACTGATTGTGATATAAAATAGCACATAAATAATGAACCAGTAGTTTCTATGTAAAAGTCAAGTTATTTTTATCGACCGCCCAAAAAATATAAGGTTTTCCAATCGTCGCGTGTGTCATTCATCAGTTTCATTTCATCACATATTAATAAAATATTTTCTTTTGCTTGATAGAGTAGGTATAATAAAGAGATAATCGTTATGCATTTCGTCCGCTTCTAGTTATTAGATTTTGACTCAACCAGATTACCAAAAACCAGATAATTTTTTAGATAATTATTTGTTTTTTGAAGGATGTCAAAGAGGTGTCGAGCACAGATGAGCAGGTTTTCTTTTATTAAGGACTGAATATAACACACAACATAAAAAGAATATAACATAGAAACGTTCCATGTGATGGATAGAAGTGGTTAATAATTTTGTTGCCACTATGTACAAACTATTTGATACATTACTTAAATAATGTTGTTTAATACGACAAAGGATATACGTATAAATATATCCAGCACGTGTTAGGTTTACATGAGTTCAGTGACGTAATCGCTGACCATGGGCTTATAGTCTTCCAGGGATACGTTCCAGGAATGTCTTGAGAAAATATTGATCGAGCTAGATTTGCTCGATGCTCCTGGAACAACCTTTATAGATACTGTCAAAATATGACTTTGACAGCGATATTTTTAGGTGGTAAAATATATTCTGCATGTTTTGGAAATCAGGCCCATTACGTAGTTAAACAATAGTAAACACTTACTAACCTTTGGCTTATTTTGTACAAATTTTATTATTTTTTGTCAAATCTGTCACATTTGACAGCCAGCCAAGATGTGGGCGATTCAAAAGGTAGTAAAATTTTAGCTAGGTAAAGCATAATTAGCTCAGACTGGTTGCTAGGATATGATGGGTATAATCAAATCTTGTCAAGATCAAATTAAGCTCGATTGGAGTGCTACTCACTCCAACAAACTTGCCTTGGCCGGAGGAATGCAGGAACGTACCCCAGATATAAGAAGTGAAAATAAACGCGTGGCGTCTTTTCTTCTTCTTCGTAGAAATATTTTCAGAGTATGGTATTACATTTGTAGTTTCTGTACTAAACACGGGACCCTAATACTAAGCTTCGGCTGTTTGTCCGTCCATCGCTCGTTTATCGGTAGTTCTTTCCATACAAGCGCAGTTTCGGCATATTTTTTCATGTCCTTGAGCCTAAGATCTATGCTTCTAGTTTTCCAGTTTTAGTTTTGATATTTATTTCATCTCTAAATGTGAAAATAAGAATTTAAACTATTGTTTCAATTTTTTTTTATTCAGTCTTCCAAACAGGTATAGGGGCATCGAAGTAAGGCACTTATCATCAAGTAGAAAATCTGTCGCCAAGCTTTTAAGGCCTTGGAGCCAGTGCCCATTTTAGGCTCAGCTTATATACCAACTTCAAACAATAACTCATTAACCGTAGTGTGAAGCTGTACAAAAATAAATTCATAAACATTCGCACATTTGACACGCAATCAGAAATAAAGGATAAATGACTTTAAAAATACAATATTCTGGCATCTGGTTATTAAATAGATATTCGACTTTCTGGTTGATTTATTACCGTAAAGAAATCACACCTTCATTCGTTGAGCTAAGTCCTGTTTAGAATTTTAAATGTGAGAGGACTTTCACAAGTTAAACGTTTTGGTCTACATTTATCATTATTAAAATGTTTGCTATGAAATTAATTTTATAACGTCAATAGGTTAAAAATATGTCTTATGAACAAAAAGAAAAGAGTGATTTGGCAACATATTATTCTCTAAAGTTTAGAAATAGCTGTAGATTTTTTGAAATGAGCCAATTTTATTTTCTTATAAGCTCGAGCTATACTTTAAAGATATACTTTTTTTTATCTCTGCGTCAATTTATTATACGGTTGAGAATATGTTATACAGTTTATTAAAACAAAAAAAAATATTACAGACAGTTGTCTGGTACAGTGCCCGGCGAAGGGGAGTAGGCTCATCCCTTATGACCACTTTACTAAGAGTTTGGAACTATCATATCTATTAAAATACGATAGGACTTTGCTAATAAACATTATAACATATATGTATATTGAACATCAAACCTAGAGCTTTAGATATGTTGGATTTGAGTCTTAGAAAAAATTAATCTCCTTGGTTTGATTTTATGACAATATGTAACAGCAGTTGTGGACATGTAAATGAGTTATCAAATATGGAGATGATGGCGGTATGCCATGTTCCACAGTAAGTATACATTTTAACCATGGATTATATTTTTTTATCTTTGGAAGAGCTTTATGTGTAACATTACGTAAAAGTCAATACCTACCATGACAAAATTATAATACTGCATTATTATTGGACTTTTCTAGGTAATAAATACAATGTATCATATTTTTTGGTAGTAAGATAATCATTGTATAGTATCTAATACCTTAAATTGGTGAATTATGCCCCTAAGATAAAAATATATGTCTGATAAAAAGATGACCGATCATAATTAATATTTTAAACAAATGAACTTTTGAGCTAAAAACTGTCGCTAGTTTTGTCCATATTTATTATGAATTTAAATTAATATTAAATGAATTTTATATTTGTTTTGTATTTATTATTATGAATAATACTTTCTGATTATTAAAATACCGCGCCAAGACTCTTAAAGGTAAATTTTGAACCTTAGGTAACCCTAATTAATTAATATACAAAAATCAAGCTTACCCATCTACATATACTTTAAGTTTGAAAGAATGCGCTTAAGCACTAAACAGTTTTTTTTAAATTTAATAATTATGAAACCAGTTATTTGCAAACATACCAAGGTCAATCGGGTCATGCATCAGGTCAATTGATGCAAGCTTGCATGTTATATGCAAGCTGCAATGCAACGCATTATCGACAGAAATAAAAAAAATGCAAATAATTAATTCATTTGACAGATAACGATCTTTGTCTCTTTTAGGTAATAGGTACCTCATGTTAGTGAGAGCGCCACCTGAGTAGAATCTTAAACTTTTCCGGAAGTTCTTCGGTTGCATTGTTGCAGTTTCACTTGCACTTCGAAAGTGAAGGCTGTTAGGCCAAACTGCCTTTCGAATGTTGAGGTTCATTTGTCTTGCTTGTTAGCTCATTTTTGAAGGGTTCCGTACCCAAACAGTCAAAACGTAGCCGTATTAAAGTTTATCTCCGGTATGTGTGTCTGTCTGTCGGTACGTTCGCCACGGGTTTCGTAAACGGAATAAATAATACAAACACTTTTTAGCAAAAAAATTGAACCGCTCTTGTGAAATAACTTGTTGAAGTTGATCCACAGGATCGCTGTTGTGGGAGCCGCGCGACCTCTCCTTGCCGGCACTTTCGGTAAATGGTCGATAATGGCTTTGGAGCGGTGCGAAATTATTGTCTCGCAGAGCAGGAGGAGAATAAGAGGGAAAGAGATCCTCTCACTTTCCGATCCGTAGAGCGATTTGGGAGGTGAGCCATTTGGGCTGTATATATAGATTAAGTGTAATACAGAGGACCTGGGACCTCGGTTGTGGAGACAGTCGGTGCCACCACATCAGGGTGAAGTCCTCATAAGGTTCGATGTCCTTGTGATCCGGGGCGTCTAACGTCAATCAACTACCAGTTAAAATTCATAAGATAAAATCCTATTTCGGGGATAACAGACAGGCAGCGTAAGGGTCCCATTTTCTATGACGATAATAAAATCAGGGAAAAATTAAGATTTCTCCGGACAATCTAAGATTGATGACAACTTTTTAATAAAATTGACAATAAGTTAAATATTGTAAGTTGTACTGCAAGCATAATTAAAAGAAGAAAATAAATTTGCAAGAGAATATTGTTTGTTGATGAATTCAGAATGCTATAGAAGGAAGAAACGCTCGTAATCAAGCATCTCCATCTCAATTCGATTACACAGGTAAGATTCAGTTACTTAATACACTCGTGCACCAACTTGACTTTTTGCTATATAATAAATTGATGGTGAAATGGAAATCGTTCTAGAAAAGGTCGCGGAAGACAATCGGCATGGCCAACCGAGTTCTCAGGGTGTCTTATCGAACAATCTTTAAAGAGCGATAAGTCGATTTGGAAGTAATAGTTACATTTCGAAATTTCCGAACATATAATTCAGTTCTTATTCAGCAGACTGAGTAAGTTATAATAATTAAATTGTTGCACTTTTATCATATATATTTTTTTCGTAATTTACTATTCAGATATATGATTTTTATTATCATCTGGCTATAGGCTTCTAAGCCATATAGTCAGATTATAATTACTAAAAAGTTTTTTTACAGCTTTTTAACACACCGTTATGTGCTTGGCGACAGATTTTCTACCTGAGGGTGGTCGCTAGCCAGGTGGGCATTCAGAAAATGCCCTACTACCGGGGTACAGCTCAAGCCCACGGCAGGATTTAAACCATGGACCTGCTGCGCACCAGTCCATATCCAATGCCACTGAGCCATCACTGCTTCAAAATTATTAACTATTCCAATTAATGCTATGGGGTACTAAATCTTACTGATTTAGGTATGCCTCGAGCCGTAGGCAAGGGATTACAAGGCTTTTATGCCAGAGACGTAGGAAAAGGCTTTAATAATACGTCAAACCGATATTGGAATAATGAATGTACCTACCCAAGTGTCATACCACAACTTTTAATACATATAAAATTTTAGCAAAATACCGACTTCAAACTTAAAATACGCGTAATTATGGATAACTTATATCACTTGTCCGATCGAGTTAAAATTTAAATAGGACCACACGATAATCACCCGCTTTCGAATGAAAAAAAAAATCAAAATCAGTACACCTTGTAAAGAAATATGAGGTATAACATTCACAAAAACAGTCGAATAGAAAAAGTCGCCTCCTGTTTTAATGTGAAAATATATCAAAAAACGGCCTTTAGATATTTTACTGTCTAAAAGGTAATTAATTGATACGAACCTTTGAAGGTAGACTCCTTGGTTTGTTTTTATAAGGATATTGAATAAAACAATTTCCTAGGTGTCAATTTGCTGGCAGCTTATTAAAACTAAACACTACCTTCTTGGTGAGTACCACCAAAGTGGCAGATTATTTTTTATTTTGCCTCGACGCAATGATGTGCTAGTAGGCGTGAAGAGCAAAGTGGGCGAACATAAAAACTAACGTCTCGAAGTGAAGAGTGCAATGCATTGTCGAGCGGAACGTGGACAGTCACACTGCAACTGTGATGGACAGTTGAGAGGTTTACTTACCATCAGGCGAGGGCTTGTTCGTCTCATCACTAAATAGCATTAAAAAAGTTGGAAAGTGCATGTGAATTTTACTTTCCACTTTCATTATTTTTGGCGAGTCATATATCAATGGTAAATTATATCTAAAATATGGTCCTTGAGTGGTTTTACTACCGAACGGCGAGCAAACACACAAATTTACGGGTCCAGTCCTCCGATTGGTACTCCGATTGGTAGCATGATCGGGAATATATTTCCTAAATACCGATTAAATATTATGAAGGAGGTAAACCGGGTCTCTATCACTAAGCCTATATGGTGTCTGTCGATCCTACCTACGAAAGTATGCGACGAAATTTTAACAGAGAATGTGTAATTGCGTAGATTCTCCAAATAAATTAATGAAAAGAACAAAAAGTACAAAATTAAGAATGGTCCCCATAGTGGACCATCACCACGACCGGATATGATCCTAAGACTGCTTGATTCTACTTCAGCCATGGCACCACTGCAAAAAATAAAGGAACTACGTGTAAATGTTTTACCTTGTTCCGAAAAATTGTACCTATAAGCTAATCGATGTTATATGTAGAAGAAATAACATAAAAATAAGTTCGTGATATCCGTAACGCGTGAACGAAACTAATTTGATAAAACTTAGCCTGAAGTTCGTAAATGTCACAGATAATAATGTTATCATATGTTGTCAACAATATTGTATTATTTTGTAAAACAACATTAAGCTTTGGGTGGGAGAATTGGGAAACTGTAATGGTCACCTGACAGTCATGTATATATAAATAAATAAAATAATTAATACTTTTTATCCCTATTTACAAAAAGCTCCCAGGCCTAATAATAATAATAATACCTACATCTGAGCAAAAGGTTAGTTCAAACATATAAACTCTTACCTATTGCTTATGGAAGGCTACAAACTTGTTATTTACCGCGAGTAATTGTAAACTTCAATTTAAGACGATTATATTGATAAGAATCTCTGATTGAACCATGACGAAGTGGTTCACATATGGAATCCTGAGCGAAACGAGGGTTCAGAATAACGTTGCTAAGCATAGCAAGCAGCAATGAAAATACTTAGGTGAAATAAAAACGTCTCGAATATTAAAAGTAAAAAAGTGCCTATAATTATTATTAGAAACAGGATATTTACCGTGTTTTTGATTAAATTTGAGCTCTCGATATTTGGGCACTGTTGCAAGCGATATGATCACGACGTTCATAGTTCACGATTTGATATTGAAATTTCAATAGTGGTGTGAGTGACAGTGACAATAATAGCATTGCATTGCCCAAAAACGTACAAGAAAGAGGGTAGACCGGTTCCTCTGCTCTTAGTCCCGACCATCCACTCGCATAGACTTCAGTTTTCTCGTGATCGAGTTAACTAAATCGCTTGCAACAGTGCCGAAATATCGAGAGCTCCAAATCAATCAAAAACACGGTAAATATCCAGTTTCTAATAATAACTATAGTTTAAATGACCGTGACAGTTTAAAAACTGATAAATTAGTGTCTAATTATATAAAAAAATAATTGAATTTACTAGAATTGGTTATATGGAAAAATAATATCCAGGTTCGAATTTCAAAAACCTTTTCCACGCTAGCGGAAGAAAAGTACATTTTGCACGCAGATTTCGAATGACAAATGAAAGTTTTCCGAGCTTATGAAGTTAAAACCGATTTCGTACAAGATCACATTCATTCTCACTATTACAACTGTAGAATATAAAGAACATTATACTCGTAAATATTTAGCAATCGCTAATTGGAGGCTACTGAATAAAAACGTAATCTTATGATTTCATCTCATGGGTAATGGTTTGACCACGTACGCCAAGGTTAGATCAACGTAATAGTTAATGTATGTAAATGTTGTTTTGTTTTCTTTGAGGAAAATAACATCGTAACGGTATCATTCATGCTTTTTGCTTCTATGCTTGGCTTTGTCAGCCTCGAATTCAAAGAAAATTACGAGTAATAAACACTACATAACTGTACTAAATATAAACAAAGCAACCGTGTTCAACCACTGAAAAGTATGAAATACGCAATTTTGTTTACTGGGATTTATTATTTTGTCCAATTATTTTGATTTAAAAAGCCAACTACTGAAAAGATTCTGATGAAATTTATATGGGACCAATAATTCCTGACCAACAAGGATATCTTTTCAAATAAATAATTTTTCAAATTGGTTTTTATAGGACGGAGTTCTGATGTAACAAATACTTATTTTTTAAAAATCGTATTGGGAACCTCCTCCTTTTTTATCGTCGGTGAAACAGAGTATAAGTGTGAAATATGGAACCCAGATGTTCGTGGAAGTCGGTAATATATGCTGATTCAATTAAATCTCAATGTTATGAACAGCCGACTTCCAAAAGTTATTTCTTACTTTAAAAAAAAGAAGTGAGCTCCGTTTAAAAAAAAGGTGCTTGTTTAGTGTAATGCTCGATATCAGCAATGGTTGTAATCATTACATTGTGGAGATACATACAAGCATGCATACTGCCAAATATTGATATACTTATATGATTTACTTATATAAAATCAATTTGTGCCTATGTATCGACTAGAGAAGCTCCTCCTTCTACTTTGGAAGACGACTAAAACTAAAAATATACGCGTTGCTTTATGAACCAAACCAAACCAACAATGTAAAATAGATTCATCAGACTGGAAGTTTTTTTCTAAGGAAAGTATCTTAACTGAGAAAAATAAACAAACTAACCTTGCCTATGTAATCTAACATTACCTATGCCTTTTCTTAATTATTTTTTTTTATCTATTAACGAAAGACCCACATATTTTTATAAAAAAATTAAATAATTCGTGGAAGTCGGTAATATGCTGAATCAATTGAAAACTCAACGTTGTGTACAAAGTTATTTTTAACGCTTAAAAAAACAAACTAACCTACCATATAATCTTACATTACCTATTACTTTTAATTAATTAGTATAGTTTTTTTTATCTATTAACGAAAGATGCGAGCTCCTTTTTTGATGATGCTGGCCGTGAAAAAGTAAACGGTCGTCTGGAGAATCTTACTTTTGCATTTATGGTTGTGCTTTGGCTTATAAGGCATGTAGATTTTTTAGACATCGGAGTAGGTCACCATTTTACCTTGACCTGATAGAATAGCTGTGTCAAGAGCCTTAATAGGAGAACACGGTGTCTAGTTTAGTTTATGGAGGTACAGTAAAACATTTTAGATTGCTAAAGCGTGAGAATTGACTCATGGTTTTAAGTCGTAACTAAAGTGGGCTAAAGTTACACCCCCCATTTCTCCCTGTATGTCTTAAGAGTCGACTCAGGGAAAACTATCAGAAATCCTGCAGCGCCTTCTAAAGCACTGCCACCTTACACTGCGACCCCCAAGACGCCTGCCAAGTGTTGGAATTATAACAAATACAATAAACGAATGGCGGAGGCATTAGTTTAACTGTTATTTAGGCTGTTGATAATAATAAAAAAATGGGAGTGTTACGAGTTTAGTAAGTAGCAGTAATACTTTTTGTGGAGTTCGTCTTGAGAAGTATTGCCACTATCCCTATTTACCGCCAAGCAGTAATGTTAGCATTACTATGTTCCGGGTTAAAAGGTGTAGGCGCTGATTTCGCTAATAAAGATGGCCCTGGCGCAAACACCGAACCACCTTAATTTTTCCATAGTCAATTTGTTGATATATACCTAGTACTAGATACAATACAAAATGAATCGGATTATACTTTACATATCTTTTTTATTGCAATAATAATGTAATTTATGTAATTATGTGAAAAAAGTATAAACTCACTTAATCTTCTAAAGTTTTACTTCAGTAGGTAAAAAACTGTTTGGTTTGTTTTTATATGAAAAAATATTTTTTGATAAGCTTTATATGAAATACTAAGGGCCTGTTTCAGAATGTTCGAGTAAGTTCCGGTTATACTACCCAAAACATATTTACTAAACAAAACACTATGTTTGCGTTTCACAGTCATCGATTTAGCCTATCCATCGATTAAAGCTTGAAACGCCCTGCATGCTAACTGTCATTTTTATCATTCAGTTATTTTATTTGTTGCATAGCAACCCAAAACTTTATTAGGACATTCTGAAACGAGCCCTTAATGTTTTATTTTTCTATATAAAACACAAGTGCGGTAAAGTAGAAATTAAGCACGCGAGCTTAATAGACTACATTATAACACTAAAATCGGTGCATGTAAAGGGCCATTACGAGCAAGTGTGTTGAAAAATAATATTTTTCATACTGACACTCACTAATCCAAATATATCTGCCTGAACGTATTTTACAAATAAACAAGATTTATATGCGTATTCAATAACAACTTCAAAGTATAAAATATTTCAACGATACAGAGTTCAGTCGCTTTATGTGGCCATACAAAGTTACGCGTGTTTTATGCAATACCAATAATAATTCATTATTCCTATTTCATAATGAATCTACACTTATAATGATAGCTTTTCAAACTGTAAGCTTCCTTCTACGTAATAGTATAAAGGTCGTATTTCCCTGTACAAATCCGTAGTAAGTATGATGTAATTATAAGCGTAACTTTCTGAAGGGAAAGGTTCCTTGTTTGGTAGCGGCGGTAAAGTGTCGATAACTTTGACGTGCTATTGTTTATTACAGTAATTGTAGGGTTCATCAAGTACTTTCTACTGGCACGGCTACTGGTAAGCAAGCACAGGAGGTCACGTGCTTAAATAGATTGGACTGCGTGAGGATCGTACTGAAAAGTGAATAGTTATATTAAGTTCAGCGCTTTTCTATCGTTTTCATTTAGATTCGTTAGGCTCCCGATGATATCTGGGTCATAGAGTGTGAAATCGAGTATCGAAGGATTGAACCAGACCAGCTATGTTACTGATGCCCAGAAAAAGAGATTTCCGACCCGCCTTCTATATCTTGCAGGACAGAACTAGAGGAGGTAACGTGAAGATGAGAGCTTCGAATAATGGCAAGAGAAGTAGACTGGCATCATGTCGCAATACAAGAAATCTTACAGTAAACACACATAAAAGAATCTGGCTAATATTAAACAACACGCATTATTAGCTGACCGATCATTAAAAAATGTTGACGTTAGTGTATAGGTATATTAATATGACATCTAATTCACGGCCAATGTTTACTGTAATTAAATGTGTAGTTTCTGTAGGGGCTTTATGTATTTATTTAATTAATGTGATCAATGTTAAAAAGTGTAATTTATTCAATAATTTTTTGTACCATTACATGTCAATTGAATAATGATAACTAATCTACCATTTATTTTTAGTTTTTTGACTGCAGTTATATTTAGTTTCCAATTAATTTAATTCATATGTACCTACTTTTCACTGAAATGTAAACCGAATTTTGCACACCTATTAAGGGTAGAATATGGTGGACATAATTTATTCACAAAATTCTAAGGTCTATGTATCTAAACTACCTATACCCCTGCAAATAAATGAATTTGAAATGACATCGCAGGTTCTTTTCATTTTAAATTAACGTCAATAATTCCACTTTTTAATTATTATATTTAACCCTGTATCACCACTTAAGTGATAGAATTTCCATGCAGCAAATATAATAATTTGGAACCACACTTTGTATAAAACCTAAATGGAAAACTTCCAAATAGATTTACAACTTACGCAGATCAGGTAACATCAGATCAAGGACAGGACAATTGGCACTAAATTGTGATTTTTTCTATTTTGAAGTTTTTCTGTTAAAAAGGACAAAGAGTATCGGCCAGTATCCAGTCTTACCCAACCCTGTGTTTATATAACACAAATAATTACCACAGAAGAACTCGATCATAGAAACCAAAGTGACAGATTGTCTTGTTACGTACAATGGAGACAGCTTTAATTGACATAGAACATTATAATGGATTAATGCAGTTATGATTGTGAAGCATCGACGCCATTTACTGATGGAGAAGCATAATTTTATAATACTTTATTAATTTAACGTTGATTGGTACGTTTCTTTTAACGTATTGTGGTAATGATAATTGTAATGATACTTGAAATTTGCATGAGCTGGATTGTTCACTGCATGAGCCGGATTGTCCACTGCTGAACCCCTATTCTGTGTGGGTTTGCCAAATCCCCACGCTTGGCAGGCATCTTGCGATCGCAGTGTGAGATATCAGTTTCTCAGAAAGCGTTGCTGCCACTTTCTGGTGTGTTACCGCCACGGGTAGAGACGGGAAGGTGGTATTCTATCCCGGAAACCCACGGGCTGTCTGCATGCTTACTAACTCAAAATTGTTACATTCTACTAACGTCCAAAATTTATATGACAAAGTAATAGCGCTATAAAGAATGGTTTTGTTTTATTTTCATGATCTTCATAAACTAACATAGGTACATAGTTAATCTCTTACGGAGTTATTTTGAACTATCTACACCCTACTGTTATAAGCAGTAACTTACAATCAATTTATTTCGCTACCCTTATATTTGTATAACGCGATGAAAAATTCCCATTTTTAAAGGAATTGAGGCACAATAAAACAGTTTCCTTTTATATTGTTTTTATTATATTGAAGGAATTCTTGTTAACACACAATATTTAAAGGTTCTTATTAAGTATAAATCTGTGATTGTCGGACTTTATTTTTGTATGTGATATTTCACTGATCGTTCAACTGTTGCGTCACTGTGTTTTTCTCGTCCACTTGGAGCAAGAGGATGGCCCCTTTGTGCGTAATGTATTGTTTTGACAGAAGACGGATCTTCTATTGAAGAACAATAAGGTACAGAAATTGAAATATAAGCCGGTTGTTAATAGCAGCTAATTAATATTGAAGTAGGTTGTGTGCTCTTTTTAACTTTCACGACTTGGAGAAACCGTTAATTTGCTGTGTAAAATTGGAATTTGAACATATGTATTTGGTTTCAAAATATTGTCACGTCAAAAGTTTATATTCCCAAAATCATATCTATAATCTTTAATGTAAAACAAGTAAATTTTTTTTGGCTGTTTTTGTCGGAAGTTAGAACTAATGAGCCGAATCTTGTACGCTGAGCATTTTTAGTCTGGGATAATTCGTGAGCGACGGTCAGCTCATTGTAATGTAACTTCTCGTAGACTCATCAGACCTTTGAAGAAACCTTGTTCGGCGAAAAAAACAATTTTAGGTATATAACTCCAGTTATGTGCTAGGCTTTACATACTATGCCATCCTCAACGATTTCAAGCTTAAGTTCAGAGCTATGTTCTCAGGTACCAGATCAAGTGTAAGCTCTCAGGTAAACGGAGCCTATTGCAGTGTATTGTGAAGATATAAGTGCATTGTGTACAATTATCTTAGCCTGGAGACGCAGCAGACAGTAAAGTGCACCTCTTATAGCCTCCCCCTTCTTTCTGGGGGTATAATAAAAGCCACTCATTCAAAACCAAGGCTACATAAGAGTAGCTCACGATTGTCAAATTTCCGAATGCTTATTTTTATGACATAACAAGAACTAAACGCTCTTTGTTGCCCAACGTTTGAGTATATCTGTTTCTATTTATTCAACCATTTTTTTTATTAAATAATAGGCTAGACTTTGACCACTATCTCACCTGATGGTAAGTGATGATGTGGTAAAAGTTTTGTTCAGACTAGCCTAGAGTTACTGGCTCTCAAGGTCAGCTGCCGGACATTCGAAAATACCCTACCACCATGCTGTGACGAACGGCTTAACGTGCCTCAAGCACGGAAGCGCTCAGTAGTATTGTCACTAGCGGTCACCCATCCAACTTCTGACCGCTGGGGACGTTGCTTAACTTAGCTGATCGATTAAGAACGGGTAAGCAAACTTCGCTACGAGCGCTTCAATAATAGTAAGTAAAGCGGCATCAAGTGTATATTTTAGTCTTGCTTCATTTAAAGTAGGTAATAAGGCTGCATAACAACATGTTATAAAAAACCACCTGAATAGATTATGATTGTATAATTTCTACATAATGAAACTGATTCACACACTGAAGACGACGCCGGCGCATAGTAGTTACAATAGACTACAGAAAAACAAAAGTTTAGAAGGGATTACATAATGACGATTTTAGTCTAGATAAAGACATGCTTATTTTGTTGTCGTAAATAATACAATACAAATAGAATGTATGGAGTTTGTTTTGTAAGTAAGAATATTCAGTTTGCAATCTTTTCGGTATAAAAAATATTAAAAAGGAACCGACTTACAACATTAAAACGTATAAAATAAATTGTGGAATGGAAACATGATGATGAAAGGTCTGTTTTTTTTTTAATCATGATGGTACCGACTTAACTCTTTTTAATCATGCATACTGTTACAAGTTCATTCCCTCACCCAAAATAATGTTCACAACCACCAGAGTATAAATTACCATTAAATCATTCAATCATCTTATATTCCGATTTGGATGAAATTTAAATAGGCCTAATTTGAAGGTTCGCCAGAGACGAATTACTTAGAATTCCATGGATTCACCGTGCGGGTGCCGGGTCCATTACATTGCAGAGGAAGAGGCTAGAGGGGCCTGGGACTTGCAACCCAGGAATAGGGTTAAATGAGCCCTTTACGATGCATTCACCGCTCGAGCTTCCTCCCCTACCTAACCAAATTTGGTAAGATCCTACTAATGCCGCCTTAGATACACGTTCTAGGATGGAAGTTACTTTTGTTCTTGGCAGGCCAAGGTCTTTAAGTAGGTTATATTGGGATTTCGCTGGTATGCCCCTTCCTCCAACTTTTACAGCATAAAATTAACCACATAACCGTTTTTGGTTAATTCATATGAATCAGACATGTCAATTTATATGAATCAGTTCAAAAAGAAGTAATTGCGTAAGAAAAGTACTAAAATAAACGTACAGTCGAAATGAGATCCTCCACCTTTTATGGAAGTCAAAAGTATAAATGATTCTGGACTACGTAGCCTGGGGTCGCGGGTTCAAGTCTCTGGAAGTTATCATTCCCCATCCGAAATAATATCTAGACTCAAGTTTAGTCTTACGTAAACGGTTTGTACTAACCATACCTATTCTAGAACGTACAACAACGTCGTTTTATGCTATCTTTGAGAATTGCAGGCACGAGGGGCCTAAACTCCACTCAGTTTTATACTCGCAGGTGAGATTGAGATAAACTAAGTGGTTGTAGTTTGTATTTTCTAGCTAGGAATAAGTAAAGTCTGATATGAAAAAAACTTAGGTATTCATAATGTTGTGTTAGGTTTCCGCGATTGTTACACAACATCTCTATAAACGGTTTTAATAATTGTATTTAATTTATTAATATTACAAATACAACTGACATACTTAACAACTATTAGCGAATTAAGGGTGTATGTTAATGCAACTTACTTTGAATATTTTCATTTTAACAATCCGTTTGAATTCTGAGAGTGCCTTAGTTTTTGTAGGTTACTAAACATGATTATTAGTAATTCAGCTTGTTTCTCTGATGTAGGCAGTGGTTAGAATATGTCAGAACTTATTTCTGGCACACAATTACACAAATGAAAAGGATCACAGACGAAGAAATTTCGCGTTTATGCTTTCGTTGCTAAAATTTCAAGATATCGTCACCCATTTCAGAAGGGACCCGGTGTGGTAGAGTGGTATTTTTTTATGTTTGTTCATGATAGGTTCGCGTTTGACCACACCCTGCCTGATGTTAAGCATTGATATGGTCTAAGATGGAGCACGCTAACCTAGAAGAAACCTATTTACTCTCGATTAGAGGACACCCATGTTGTATCCATCGGGAAAAACTGACAACGGTAAGGAGTTCCACTCATTCGCAGTACGCACGAGAAAAGTGGAAGCGAAGCGCTTCCTATGAGTCCTGGGAATATCAACCATGTACGAATGGCGCCGAAAATCTGTCGCAAAGCACCTAACAAACAGTGTGTTTCGGCAGCAGTACTTGATAACCAGTGAAATTACAGCACATGAGACTTAACAACTAGGTATATCTCAAAGTGTCGGGCGCAGTGCAATTCGTAGCTTGCGACGAAATGCAACTGTTATCGGCAGAGGTTAGTCCGCTCAACATCAGGGGGAACTCGGGCTTGTCCGCCACAATAACATTAAAAAAAACAAATAAAAAGCAGTACTATAATATTATAAATGCGAAAGTAACTCTGTCTGTCTGTCTGTCTGTTAATCTTTCACGCCAAAACTACTGGACCGATTTGAATGAAATTTGGTATGGAGATAGTTTGAGACCCGGGAAAAAACATAGGATAGTTTTTATCCGACTGCGCACAAAGAGGTTAATGTTTTCGCGCGATAACCGACATACGCGCGGGCGGAGCAGCGCCTGGAAAGCTAGTATGTACATATATTAATGCACTTTAGCAGCAACCTCAAGTTAATATAACTTTGATAACTGCGGTTCTCTTAACAACTTCAACAAAGATTTAATGAGTCACTTCATCACGGAGGTCTGACGGAGTGACGCAACGTATCGCGAATCTCGTCGTGTTTACGACCGACCCATCTCGACAGTGAGAGTGACCGGCTCGCCGTGCTCTCGCCGGTCACTCGACGTAACACATGGTAATATTATGACGTGTGTCCGCGACCTACAGCTGCTACTGTTATCAACATGCTGGCAGTATATAGAATTTTATATGAATTACTTAATTGATACATATACGTGCAATTTGGAGGTGAATTTGAAGCAGGGATGGCTCAGTGGCATTGCTATGGACTGCCGCGCTGTAGGTCCACGGTTCTAATCCCACCACGGGCTTGAGCTTCACCGCATGATGGACGGACATTTTGCGAATGACCGCCTGGCTAGCGACCACTATCAATTAGAAAATCTGTCGCCAAGCACCGAACGGTGTGTTCCAGCAGCAGCCCTAGAGAGCCAGTGAAATTACGGGCACATGAAACTTAACAACTGTCTCAAGATGACGCAGTGCAATTTGTATAACTTTGTGACGAAATGCATCTGTTATAGGCCGAGGTTAGTCCACTTAACATCATGTGGGCTTCGAGCTTGTTCCGTCACAATAACATAAAAACAAAAACTTTTAGAACATGTTATGGTATAGACAGTGAATAGCTATGGTCATACATTAATTTAGGTTCAGTCTATTGGTGTTTTCGTCTCATCATCCTCAGACATTGGTTTCTGACCTCTATCAGCTGGGTTGTCCACTGCTGAACACTGCCTCCCTCATTAAGGATGGGTTTACCACGCTTGGCAGGTGTCTTGGGGATCGTAGTTTAAGATATCAGTTCCTGAGAAGGCACTTCTACCCACCTTCCAGTATTTTACCTTAAGTCGCCTCTTACGACTCCCACGGGTAGCGATGGGGTAGACATTCTAGCCCGGCACCCCACGGAACTGTGACTCATACAATTTACTTTTGAGGAACACAATTTTATAACATTATTTTTCAAAATATGTCAAATTTACACTGATACTGGTTAATAATTACTGGAAATTACAAAAATCATAACTTTATCCATATAGGTATCTTTTGCGAGTCAAAAGTGTCGAACAGTAAAATTTTATTTTCTAATATGGACTTTTCTTTTCCGCGTCACCCGGAATTTTAGTTTTCTATAGGTTTCCTAAAAATATATCAGTTTGAAAGTAATTTCCGTTCCATAAGCATCAAGTTTTTGAGAGTTGACATTTCAAAGACGTTCTAAAGATCGCAACAGCGATGAAACTTGAAAGCAATCTACTGTGAATGACAAGCTCATTCAATAGCTAAAAGACAGGTTGGTATAAAGATCTTGTCAATTACAAGACGTAAATTGGAAATAATTATGAAAAAAATAGTGAATGGAACACAACAATTTTATGAAAACATTTAGAAAAAAACATTAAAAGAAAAATATTTTAATTTTTATTGCTGGTAGGCTAGCCTGTCAGCACCATCTCACCTGATGGTAAGTGATGCGGTTGAAGATGTGGTTCAGGCTAACATAGAATTATTGGCTCTCAAGGACAGCTGCCGAAACACATTGTAGGTGCTTGGAGACAGATTTTCTACTTGAGGGTGTTAGATAGCCAGGCGGGCATTCGTAAAATGCCCTACCACCATGCTGTAATGACTGCGATCCTAAGACAACAACCGGAACCGACGGCTTAACGTGCTCTCCGAAGCACGGAAGCGCTCAGTAGTCATGTCGCTAGCGGTCACTCATCCAAGTCATGACTGCGGCATACATTGTTTAACTCTATGGCTCAACAAACTTCGCTACGAGCGCTTTAGTAGCACATTTTTTTTTGTTTCGAGCGGTAATTGAACCCCCGGTCCTCCGGCGCGACGTCGGAGGACGCGGTTTCGATTGTCGCCAATATCTACATAGTGTTCAAAGAATAACAGAAAGACATATCAACAATAATAAGGCAGATTACATTTTAAACAAACTATTTGTACAATTATTTAAAAAAATAACATCTTTTGTATTAAAAATGAGTAAATACAGAGTGTATTTATTAAAGAGCCATTAAAAAGTTATGTCAATTGAGTGGTCCGTAGGGAGATCCTGTCATTAATATGATCATATTACTGTATTAGCTTTCATGTACACGAAACCTTTGACCCTTACAATTTTCAATAGCTCAAAAGATCCTCTCTAAAAGATACTTTGACGGCACAACAATTTATTAACCTCATCATTAAAGCATTTCGTGATTTTATTGAATTAAGCAATATTGGAATTAAACATTGGTGGTAATTATAGCCTAGACATATGTTTGATATATTAGAAACACTTTTGCTATGTAGGTTTTGATATCTAATATATGAAAAACACGGGTGTTTGAGCGTGAACTTACTATGAGTCGATATCGCTATCGACAATGTTTCGGCTTCTACCTGAATCGTGACGCGACCGCGGCGGACGTACCACACTCACAATCCTGAGGAAGGTTTCCGGTAGAAGCCGAAACATTGTCGATAGCGATATCGACTCATAGTAAGTTCACGCTCAAACACCCGTGTTCTTCATATATTAGATATAAATATGAGCGTAAGTTTTTATAATAGGTTTTGATATGTATAAGAAGCATGCAAGTTTTATAATTATACCTGTTACTGCCGTGGACATGAACAAAGTTTGGTGCACAACGGAATTTTTACCATATTCTGTCATTTTACGAAAGGTGGCAAGTATACCGCCAACAAAAACAATCTCAAGAAAGCAGCCGGCTCTAGAATCGAAGCCAAAACTCTAAACCATTGTTGTGTCGGTCTTTGTAATATTTCTGAAAACATATTTGACTGGTCCAACACATGATACAATGTGGTATAATAGTCACCTAGAATCGAAGATGATGAGAACATTATCTTGCAACTGATATAGCTTTGACCACTATCTCACCTGATGGTAAGTGATGATGTAGTCGAAGATGTTATTCAAGCTAACCTAGAATTACTAGGTCTTAAGGACAGCTGTCGGACCACACTGTTAGTTGCTTGGTGTCAGATTTTCTACTTGAGGGTGGTACCTAGCCAGGCGGGCATTCGCAAAATGCCTTACAAGCATGCTATATCGACTGACATACTGAGACAACAATCGGAACCGACGGCTTAACGTGCCCCCCGAAGCACCGAAGTGCTCAGTAGTAATGCCACTAGCGGTCACACATCAAATTCATGAATGCGGCGGACGTTGCTTAACTTAGCTGACCGTTTAAAAAAGGCTAAGCAAAGTTCGATATGAGCGCTTCGAAATATACTTATACTATTAAATTACGATAGGTACTTTTATATGCTCCTGCTATTAATTAAACACTCAAATTGCAGATGATTTAGATAAAAACTGGAAATCTTAAGTTGGCTGAAGCCAAGACTTCAATACCTTAAAAGTACCGACGTTTTAGAAGCCTCCAGTGATGTAAGTCAATCCTAATAAAGTATTTAATTAATAAATGAAATCGGCTTTATTGTAAGTATATTAGTTTTAGGAACCCCATACGTATACGGAAGTACATTTTGAGCATCAATTCTCGACGAAAATTATCTTAATAAGAAAATCCAGTCAAAAATATAAAAAACAAATTTAGAAGAATACAAATTGTACATCTTATCTTTAGGGTTCCGTTCGAATAAAACGTGACCACAGTCTGTCCTGCCTTTTTTGAATGATAGATTAATGATAAAATCAAAAAGGATAAGTAAAGAGTAACCTCATTCTTAGGTCTGCGATCTCCAAGAGGCCTGCAAAGCATGGGGATTATGGCAAATATACTGAACACAGCCTCCCACATTTAAGGAGGCCTAAATGGGGGAGGCTTTGTTCACAAGTGGACAATCCGGCTGAAACAGTAATAACCTTAGGTATTCAACAAGAAGCATGTTTTTTCCATATATTTTGTTTTCTTTCAATCATGCAAGCAAACAATTTGGTACGCGATTAGAGTCGGACTCACGGATCCTGAACTGCAAGAAGCCAGCGGAATTGAATAAAAAAGAAAAATATTTGATTTTTTTTCAAATGTATTTTACTTTTTATTTGCATTTTACTTTGGTACGAAACCCTCAGTATACGAGTCCAACCCGTACTTTTCAGAGATAGACAGTTTCCTACTTAGCAAATGATCCAAACTGTTATTAACCTACTGAAACAGTTATGAAGATGTTCTGTGGTTAATATTACCATTATTTACGTCATTATGGTCTGTAGTTATGTATCTACTTATATGTTTTTTATGTTTACATCGGGATTACCTACAATGTTTGTGTTAAAATATCATTACACTTATTTTTTGTCTCGGTGATGTTTACGTTTCGAAGCGCTCGTAGCCAAGTTTGCTTAGCCATTCTGAATCGATCAGCAAAGTTAAGCAACGTCCGCCGCGGTCATGACTTGGATGGGTGACCGCTGGTTGGGCATTACTACTGAGCGCTTCCGTGCTTCGGAGGGCACGTTAAGCCGTCGGTCCCGGTTGTTGTCTTAGGATAGCAGTCGTTACAGCATGGTGGTAGGGCACTTTGCAAATGCCCGCCTGGCTAGCTACCACCCTCAAGTTGAAAATCTGTCGCCAAGCACCTAACGGTGTGTTCCGGCAGCTGTTCTTGAGAGCCAGTAACTCTAGGTTAGTCTGAATAACATTCTCGACCACATCATCACTTACCATCAGGTGAGATAGTGGTCAAAGGCTAGCCTATCAAGCATAAAAAAAAAAAAAAACGTATCGAAAATATAGATGTCGTTAAAGCAATTTAGTAATACAAAATCTAAATAGATACATAAAATGACATTAAGCATGAGTTACCAAATGAAACAGCTCTAGATAAGAATTTGACAGTCAATCCTACTATAAAAATACAATATATACCTTAATTTAATATTGGTACATAGGTAATTTTACAAAATTACAAATTTACGAGATAAAAAATTATAGTCATGTGCGGGATTCAAACCCGCGTCCATCCACCCCTTTAGCCGGGGTATGCTCTAACCAATTGAGCTAACATGACACAATGACTCATAACTGTAATTCTTGCTCTCGTTCTTCATGCAACCATCGTATCAGGATGGAGCGACACCTATAGTTCAACTTGCGTTGTACTACAAACAAGACCAATTTTGCAATTGGTTTTAAACTTGTAAATGATGACGCAACCTTATAATTTTAATATTGTTAAGTTTGCAATGACGCCTGCTAGGCGAATTACATTACAAAATTACAAATTTACGAGAGATAAAAGCGGGTTCGAATCCCGCACATGACTATAATTTTTTCTCTCGTAAATTTGTAATTTTGTAATGTAATTCGCCTAGCAGGCGTCATTGCAAACTTAGCAATATTAAAACATAGGTAATTTTTTTTAGCTTTTCCTACACAAAAGGCAAAATGGAACTAATTGTCGTCCGTCCGTTCGTATGTCACGGATTTCTATCTCGTAAACGGAATTAAAATATTTTTTTGCAAAAAGTTGATCCTCCACAAACGGGAGGCTCCCATACATGTGGGTAGAAAAAAGAAAACTTTTTTTGAGAGCCAGTAATTCTATAGTTTAGCCTGAACAAAATCTTCGATCACATTATCACTTACCATCAAGTGAGATAGCGGTCAATGGATAACCTATCAGGCATAAAAATAAAACTTTAAGGTGAATTTATTTTAAAAAAGGCCAATATTGTATATGTTTATTAGAAAGTGTCCCTTAGAGATTTAAATAAAATATATAATAATCTAGGGGATATGAAGCAATGACGGCCGAGCGGTAAAAAATATGCAATGAAATACCGCAGGTCCATAGTTCGATACCCACCGCCGGCTTCAGGTTCACCGAATGGCGAAAGGACATTATGCAAATGTTCAAAAGATTTTTCTATACCGTGAGCGAATTTTTATAAATAAATAATATAAAAGAGTGCATTTTTCAAGTAGGTACTTCACAAGCAAACGTGTGTACGTTTGCTACATAATAATTAGAAATAAAATGTGTATTGATACAATTTACAATATAGACACATGACGTGACTAAGCAAAATTTTAGAGCTGTCTTCATGATATTTTCTAGCAACAAAAATATATGGAGTCGATTTATCCTCTAGAATATTTCATATACTAGAGGACTATTTTATACAATATATTAGTAAGGTGAGTAAACCAAATGTTCAAAACCTTCTCCTTAATGTTACCTTTAGCGGGCAAATACAGTCTTGTCACTTTTATCATAAAAAGTGGAAATGCAGCAGCCAGTGTTCGAACCATAGTTATTATGCTGAACTTTGGTTCAAGCTGACTGTGCTACATATATATATATATACATATCTATAACTTGGACAAGAACTGACATTTAGAAAATTGAACCATTAACTATGCTACATACGATACGCGTACAGCTATGTCTCGAGATAGAAGAGGAACCGGTTGTGGCAAACCAGCCATTAAATTGACAAATATTTGAGGTTCACTGACTTCCATCACGCAGCGTATCATCACGCAATCCTAGTAAAAACAGCTGACGACTCTGTTTTGTTTTGTAGATATATAATAGATATTATGTAAACAACAATAAATTTTGTGGAATATCGTATGGTCCTCAATGCACGCAAATGGTAATACAAGTTTGACAATGAAAGCAGATCGCCGTCTTTTGTTTGAATTTCGGGTCTGTTAGGGTTAAATTAATATTGGTCTGAATATGTGTAAAAATTAAATTTTAATAATTATACGGCATGGAATTATGCTTAACTCAAAAAAAGCTGTACTAAGGATATTTTTTTATCCAGGTTCAGTCATCTTTTTCTGACAACCCTTATTGAAAGTAATTTATATCAATCAGATCGTATTTATAAACGATCTTTTCTTTTTCACTTTTATTTTTTTTGTTTGCATTTTGTATTATATAAATACCTTGTTTGTAAGATCTGGAAATTAATTTTGTTTCTATTAAAATATTGTATTTATGACATAGCAACAACAGTATTCGACATATATACCAATATAGTATTGTTTATACTTTAGAAATAATTTTTCTCTTAACTGTCCACATAGCAGATATAAATATTAGGGAATTGTTTCAGATTGCGAAATAAATAGTAAATTGGTTTGAAATTAATAAGCGGGGAATTCAATTATGAAATCAGACCTGAGTATCTGTCGTCGATGTTATCAGAGAAGACTATGAATGAGATATGTTCTAGTTGTCATTTGTACATCTAGATATGTTATTTTATCTACAACAATAAGACAAACTTTTGAAGCAGTGATAGCTCAGTGGCTCTGGCTATGGACTGCCGCGCAGCAGGTCCATGGTTCGAATCCCGCCGCGGGCTTGAGCTTCACCGCATGGTGGAAGGGCATTTTTGTGAATGCCCGTCTTGCTAGCGACCACCCTCAAGTTGAAAATCTGTCGCCAAGCACCTAACGGTGTGTTCCGGCAGCTATCCTTGAGAACCAGTCATTCTAGGTTAAGCCTGTTAACACCTTCGACCACGTCATCACTTACCATCACGTGAGATTGTGGTCAAAGGCTTACCTATCAACAATAAAAAAAAATAGTTGTGAAATTATGGGTAAAATCAAATTAAATCTCATTAATTGATTTTAACAATTCAACAGTCGCCTTCATATAACTTATTAATGAATTTGAGCCTAGGTCAGGATTCCAAGGATTTCTAATAACGTCATATACTTAATTATCATAATAACATATTAATATCTAGAATTTAAAAGTAGGCATTGACGTCTGTATCAATGAAGGTAAAGATTGAGAAACAGTTCAATGCCAATATATAAGAACTCCATAGAAAACTATAGTCGAGAACGTATTATGAAATATTTTTAGTAATGACCAAGTTGTGGAATGCTCATGGAAGTTGTGGAACATATTGTATATGATTGCTTTAATTGCATGCTTGCCATACAATATTTTTTTTTGGGATAGGAGGGCAAACGAGCAGTCGGCTCACCTGGTGGTAAGTGATCACCGTCGCCCACAAACATTTTCAACACCAGAGGTCTCGAATTTGCGTTGCTGGCCTTTAAGGTGGGAATATGTTCTCTTCTTGAAGGCTTCTAAGTTGTATCTTGATATAAGTACACTGATGGTATAATTATATTATTTGAATATATTCAATATAAGATAATTTCCATATTTCACAGTAATTGTGTGTCCAAACACGTCCCCTGCGGAAGTTACGAAAGTTTCACCCATAACTTATAAATATTCAGTAAAAACATGTATTCGTTCCGTGTCATCAGATTACGTAACAGAACGTGGAAAATATGCCTTTTTGTCTCATTGTTAGTGTATTCTACCATTGCGTCTTTGTACGTATACGATCAAACTTTACACTTAAGTTTTATATGATCATTTCACGATGGTCAGAATAGCCTCTTTAGTCTAAAAAGGAAAATACGACCGAAAATGTCAAGGTTTACGCAATTGGCATTGTTGAACGCAATAGGTGCGAGTTACGCAATGATATATTTAGCGAAATCTCTCTTATTTTGTATATGGATGTGTGTTGCAACACAGCATCTTTCTGGGTGCATTATGCAACTGGGGTCAGCTCAGCTGTCCCAACGTTGCGCAATACACCGCGGCCGCCGTGTCGCCCACTCTGCTCTCAGAGAAACCATCACTTTCTACTAAATCACCTGTTTCGCTGACTCGTGTTAATCGAATCGCGGGAATGTGCTAACAGACATTTTGTTCACTCAAGGAACTCGTTTTAAATTAACGATTTAAAGCTTGCTTAAGTCATATTTCTATTCTATGAGATTTAATAACTCTAGAGTGTATTAAGGCAATTTTGAGCGAGTGCTCGCAGTTAAAATTATAGGGTGAGGTAATAAAGAGAGTTGTTAAAGTTTATCTGTTTTATGCAAAAATAAGAATTTTATAATACAACTAAAATTATCATACAATTAAAATTACTATTTACATAAATACATTTAGGCACCGTAATTTTTTTCTCTACTTATAACTAGGTTTCTCGCCGGCAAAGCAGGTATCACAATTGCGCGCTATTTTTGCGCTGTTTAGTAAGGGCCCGCGGAGTGACCGGGGGGACCGTAGGACGAGCTCACGCCGGATGAGGAGCCACCAGAGATGCCTCCGTGTCCGCCGGAGATGCCACCGTGACCACCGCCGATGCTGCCACCGTGACCACCGCCGATGCCGCCACCCAGGGAACCACCGGAGATACCCCCAGAGATGCCACCGAGTCCGCCACCAATGCTACCGCCAGAGATACCACCGCCCAAGCCGGAACCGCCAACGAGGCCGCCGCCAATAGCACCACCTCCGATACCGCCACCCTCCTTCTGGGTCTTGTACTTGATGAAGTAAACTTCGGGCTTTGAGGGTTGGGTGGGAGCGGCGGTGGGGATGGTGATGTCGGGCTGTTCGTCGGGTTTCTTGACCAAGACGTAGACGAGGGTCTTCTCTTCGTTTTGAGCCTGGGCGGGGATGATGGGGGCGACGGGTGCAGGGGGAGCCGGGGCCTTAATGAAGATGATTTTGTAGTGCTTCTGGGGCACACCACCTCCTCCGATGATCTGGGGACGCTGTTCTTCAGGTTCTGGGGGAGGAACGTGGACGTAGATGTGCTTCTGGACAATAGCGCCACCACCGAAGCCAGCACCGCCGCCGAATCCAGCACCGCCGCCGAATCCAGAGCCGCCGCCGAAACCGGAGCCGCCGCCAAAGCCAGAGCCGCCGCCGGACGAGAATCCGCCGGAGGAGAAGCCTCCGGAGGAGAAGCCACCACCCAGGGAGCCTCCGCCGAGTCCGCCTCCAATGCCGAAGCTGCTGGAGCTCAGACCGCCGGAGGAGAACCCTCCGTGACCACCGCCGATGCCGCCGCCGAGGCCACCATGGCCGCCACCACCGCCTCCTCCAGGAGCGCTGTAGCTGTATCCCGCCTCGGGTCTCGCCGAGCCGAGCGCCGCAACGGCAGCCAATACCTACGCAACAAACAAAACTTTATAGCACTTAATTTGAAATCCGATCGCTCGACTTCATTAATCATCGATCAGTCCGAGTATCGAGCACACAATGATGAAGGAAGCCGAGCACACTGAACAATCCGAGCAGGAAACACGAGCGCGGGTCACGCACAGGTCACATGTCACTTTCACTGCACACGGTACCTACCAAGAATGCTTTCATGTTGTCTCACGGAGGTGTGGTGGTTGTGTGATGCTTTGTACCGGCGACGGTTGGTTTATATACTGGTGGATCGCCGGCGCCTCTCTCCCGGCTCTTCCTAAGATTCGGCCTTCGGGCCATACGAGAATTATGATTTTAATGACACTCGTCCGATTCTTCTACGGTGAAAACAATGTGGATCTTGAAGCCATTGGACACTTTCACACATTGCCTTTGCGGCTAATACATGATATGTCTTCTTCGATTAATTATCTCATGTGACATTTAGTTTTTTTATGGTGAGATTTATCGGGCCGGTGTTAATCGCATCAAACCTACACACGCGAAACTTCGGATATAGCTCTAAGATTATGAAAAATATAATGCTTAGAATACGTAGTGTTAGTATTCATATATATCTGTTCCTTATAATACTACATAGCACTTCTTTTAATTAATTATTGAATGAAAAAACCCAGTCATTCAAACAATAGTTTTCATTTTTTAAGGCCTGCAGACTTCCTTACGAATTAAGAGATAGTTTTTGTGAAACATTACGATTACGATGCTTACCTATTGCATATTATATAGTCAGTCATTATAACGTTATTGCAAATATCATTTTCTGATGAGAAACCTACGAGTTCATCACGATGATACATCATTAGGTGCACTTACACAAAGTATAGCGAACTGTCGTGAACTACATAAGACGCAATTTTCGTTTCAGTTCCGGTAAGTTCTTCTAAGAAATTGTATTGTTTTTATCCAAAGGCGACAAAGTAAATAAACTTTTCTAGGCAAACATTGTACGGCGTTAAGTAAGATTTCATGTCGAAGTAAACATTGATGGCTTCGCTAAAGTTTGATAATTATTGGTTTTGGGACACCTCAAGCCTGTCTCCGCGTCTATAGAATGGTAAACAAACCTACGTTTTTTACAAATTGATTTATGGTTCAGTTGACAATCAATGAGGTTTCTTTATAAAATCACGAACGGTGTAGTTGAATTTTCTGATTTATTGGACATTTATATATTTGAAGTACTTACTTCGAACAAATAGGTATTCCCTTTATTTTGCTCAAAGCTTGTAATCTCGGAATCCACTAGCTCGTCTTTCGCATTCGTTGAATTTTTAACAGTATGGACATTGAAAACCACATCTTTGATGCATCGGTTGGGGGATTTTGGAAAATTTGTATAGGACATATTTTCAATACTACATACCAAATATAGTTACTAATTTGGTTAAGTTCCTAGCAAGGTGTATACACCTTATATAACTTTAATTCTAGTTGATCATACATATAAGTTAGCTGATAAAACTTCATTTAAATAATGTGTAATTGCACGTACGGGTATTATAGACCTATATGAAATATATTTAAATGATAATGACCCTTTATAACGCTCTAAATAAGATCGATATTAGACTTTGTTATTTTCTTAACCTAATTCTACTTATTTGTGGTCTGTGCATAGTACATGTCTGCTCTTACAGTACCTGATCAGATAAAAACATATGAAGCGCTCCTGTCGGAGCTTCTTTAAGCATTGAATTAAGATCAGCAATGTGGGCTGCGGTTGTTACTCGGATGGGTGACAGTTATTGGTTTAATACTAACCGCTTCCGTACTCCCCGCTCATTTAGTTAGGTGTATCGCGCATCCTTGGAAAATATTCTGTAAACCGGGATTAAAAAAAAATTAAGACATATGCAGACATATTAAGACAGGTTAACCAAAATCAGCCGTTGCGAAGATAAATGGTAATAAACAAACAAACTACACACAAAATATTTATCGTGTTTATAATTCAAGTGTGAATTATATAATATATAACGCTCAGCACATATAGCACTAATCCACAAAGTTCCAATAATAAGTAAAATATAAGTATTATTAAAATCTAGATTAGTGAAAACTAATCTAGGTTTTAATAATACGCGGATGACTTTTATATATCTGTGGTCAAAGGTTAGCGTATAAGCTATAAAAATAATACTTTTAATAAGACTATATAGCGCGTACTTCTCCATACAAAAAGAAAAAGCTCTATTCTACCTCTGAATATTGGCCGATTTCGGTGATTTTTGTGTTCATGTATTGAATGTACAAGCATAGTCAATGATATGCCATTGACTAGGCTTGTACGTTTTATTTATTCCAGTTTTCTAAATAACTTTAAAGTTGGAAGAAACTTTAAAGTTTTAAAGAAAGCAAAATATGCTTTTATTTAAAATAATACAGTTTTTTTAGTGAAAAAACTGTATCATTTATGTACTCGATACACCTATGCTTAACATGCAGCATAGGCACGGTAATATTATATTACCGTAGCATAGGTAACTTATTGTCCCTTCTAATTGAGTCCACTTTACTTAATTGACCACCTTTTGTTAACTTATTCAAGGATCGTAAACAACCCAATATAAACAAGCAATTATTCGATTTGCATTCAAATTAATGACAAAGAAACTTAAATTATCTAATAAAAACGACTTCCAAAAGCTACACTCATTAACATAAGTTATCATTAAGTATTTTCGTAAGCTAAGGTTCAGATAGTAATTTTCCCTATGACATAATCGAAGGTTTTAAGTTACGATTAACATACTAGACGGTAACTTAGACGAGTGATGTAAGATACGTGACTGGATTACATTCAGGATATGAAGGGACTTGTGGGTCGATGGCTTAACTGACCTGTACTTAAACTCAGACTCAGTGCTAACAGTTAGACAGTCAAACTTAGTATTGATTTGAATACATCATCACAAAGAGCTATAATGTTCACCATTGAATAAAAGCCTCTCGTATTAGGAAGAGTTTGTATAATACAGTTCTGCAGAAGGTGCTATCCCCCACCTTCTGGACTTTTCCCTTTGTTACGACTCTGTTCTTATCAATTGCTGCTGTTCTTATCTTGGGCAAAGTGAGCGAGTAAATACCATAGGAAAATTATTTTGCAGCCCTGAGATTCTTCTTCTTCCAATATGATAAAAAAGATGACGAAACATGGTTCACGCGTTAATCATTTGTATTTTTTTTCTATACAACTTCGGTGCGTGTACTCCGTTATAAATAGCCAGAACCTTTTTCATTCAACGTGTTCATTTGCTCTCTTTGGTCTCGGGACGCAGAACGATTGTTCATGATCCTAATTCAAAACTTATTATTTGCTCTAATCTTTTGGAGGAAATAACTCCTTTGCTCGCACTTATTGGAGAACCAATCATAGCTTTTCGAATGAAATATTCAAAAGGTGCTTTCAATCACCTGATTGCATTAATAGCGAAAATATACAATTATGCGGTACTTAAATACCTATTTTGAAAAGTATAACAATTTACAATTACAAATGGACTTCTGGTTGCGAAGCTTCCTTCATAAATGCAGTAAAGTTCTGAATGACTGCACTACTCTGTATAGATAAATATTTTTAATCTTAGTTCAGTTTAAGGTGATTAAAAAAGAGTTTATAAATCTATCTACTCTCATCATCCACTATTATTTCAACATCATTATCAACAAGCGGGAGAAAATCACCGCGGAACAATGGCGTACCCCTTCTGAGGGGGGCACGTTTGGCAGGCGTCTTCGGGATCGCAAGCGCCGCTGCCCACCTTTTGGAACTTTTCCCTTCGTCCTGTGGGAGGTCACAGGAAAATATGGATGGGAGATGCAATCATAGTCCGTGACCCCAATGTGAATTAATGATATTATTTAGTCCATTAATAAAAAACTTAATACACAGTGCGGTTTATTATTTAAATACCTCCCAAATACAGAAGATTCATCATGATATGCCAATTTTATTTGCAATCTGTGACTGCATCTAAATTCTGATATTAGTTTAGTCTACACCTTTTCTCTTCCTCTCAACCAGTTTTTGCAAATAATAAAATACTTATGCATACTAAACGGCACTTTCCCAAGTATTCTCTATTCAAAAACTATTTACTTACATATAATGTTCATACAAGATGTAGGAAGCACAAACATATGATGCAACAGACGTGCGTGAATTACGAATTAAGGATTTGAAAGGATTTTGTAGGTTAGTGGATTAGAAGTCTGTTGTATAAACGTTAAACAAAACGTGAATCACTTGCGTACGCGCAGTAACAGCTTTGCCCGTTTGAATGTAAAACTAATGTTGTCTGACATAACTTTGTCTTTATGATCCGATTTCTATCAGACTCGACGCCCAAATATATCGATACCGATAGTGTTAATGAATATATGAATTTGTAAATTATAATGTATTTAATTGTAATGAAATTTGATGTGATCCTGACAATAAGGAAAATAACATTTTTTTAATTATTTGTATAATATTTGCACGCCTGTCTGCAGGCTGAATACATGGACGGAAGTAATTTTAAGACCTGAGCGCTTGGTCGATGCGACGCGTGATCAAAATGCTGGCACATATTTGGCTCAACGAATAAGCATTGCAATTCAACGGGGCAATGCTGCCAGCATGCTGGGCACGCTGCCAACTGGGAGTGGGCTGGAGCATTTGGACTGCCTATGAGTCTGCTATGACTTATAGGTGTCTAAATGATTTTATTGTAGTAGCTGTAGTGTTGTATATAGTTCATAGTATTTTGTTTAATATCGGATACAAAAATATAAATAAAAAAAATTAAAATAAAATTAAGACCTTATATATATCGAATTGTATTCTAGCAAATAAAAGATCTGACTTGATTCAAATGTCGAAGGGTGATCATGAATCATGACATCGAATTTAATATAATACAATATAATAAATATACATATAATACTCCCCATGGGGTGCCTAGTTAGAATTGCACCTCCCCATATAATCCTATTGGTGTCGTACGAGGCGACTAAGGGAAAAATACTGGAAGGTGGGCAGCAGCGCCTTCTAAAGAACTGCCAACTTACACTGCGATCCCCAAGAAGCCTGCCAAGCGTGGGGATTATGGCAAATACCCCCTTAATAGGGGAGGCTGTGTTCAGCAGTGGACGATCCGGCTGTTACAGTACATATATAAAACAAATTTTCACACGTTTGCGCCTAAATTGGAGTACAAGCTACTTACAATATGCTCTTTTAAAATGAACTGGGTCTGGGTTAACAATCATAAGACAAAAAATCTGTGGCTGATAAAATGCTAACCGACCAAATTTAAAGCAAATGAACTTTCATTTTTTTATCGACAACGGTAAGTATGCTTTTATAAAAAAATACTACGAACTATATACAACACCACCAGCTTTCCGGCCGCGGCGCCCGCGCGTGTTCGGTTATCGCGCAAAACCAATAACCTCTTTTTGCGCAGTTGAGTAAAAACTAAACTATATCCTTCCCCGAATCTCAAACTATTTCCATACGAAATTTTATCCAAATCGGTCCAGTAGATTTTAAATTTATTCGTTGCATTAAAAATACAAACCTTTTATAATAATATTTTATATTAGTGTATATGTAGACTACAGCTACTATCATGAAAGCATTTAGATAACCTGCAAGTCAATGCAGACTCACAGGCAGTCCAAACGCTCCAGCCAACTACCAGTTAGCAGCGTGCACAGCATGCTGGCATCATTGCCCCGTTGAATTGCAATGCTTATTCGTTGAGCCAATTGGTGCCAGAATTTTGAACCACTTTTCATAAATTCGTTCTTGTTAAACTAGTTGTGTATAATATTTATTCTTGGGTATAGTAACTATCTGAAAAATGAGAAACTTGGTTTTAAACGTATACCCAGATTTATACATCATGCTTTATGTGTGAGTAAACAATGTTAACTCCATATTAGTACGAGCTTTTATATACCTTTGATAAAAACGTGTACCTATAATTTTCCCATATTTGTGTTTGTCCATTGTCGTGTTAGTAAAATATATAGTGCCAAACGCACAAATGTGAGATAAAATGAAAAGATGATCATAATAAGTAAGTTTTTTGATATCTACAAACCTAAGACTAGGACATTATACTTTTTTACGTTACTGCATGCTAAAATAAAAGAGAATGCTTTTTGTTACTTTAAGGGCCTGTTTCAGAATATTCGAGTAAGTTCCGGTTTTACTACCCAGAACATATTTAATAAATAAAACACTATCTTTGCGTTTCATAGTACTCGATTGACTATCCATCGGTTAAAGCTTGAAACGCGCTGCATGTTAACTGTAATTTTTATCATTCAGTTATTTTATGTGTTGCATAGCAACCCGAAACTGTATTAAGACATTCTGAAACGGACCCTAAATCTACCAATTTATATCGATAGTGTAGTATCACCTTAACCAGATCTGTTGTGTCAGTATGGTTTTATGGCGTAATTGAACCAGTTTAAAGCAGTTTAGCCTTGACCTTGCTATTCATTTAATAAAATTTTATTGTTTTTGAGCAAGCCTATTATGGCATACTGAACTTTTACGTGTAAGGTCCAAATCGTAAAATTACTATTTTGTTTTAAGATAAAAAAACTTGACATCATGTTGCGGCATGAAATGGAGCTACTATTTATTGTATTATTTCGAATAAGCATTGCTGCATGCTGGGCACGCTGCCAAATGGGAGTGGGCTAGAGCTTTAGACTGCCTATGAGTCTGCAATCACTTATAGGTTATCAAAATACTTTTATTGTAGTAGCTGTAGTGCTGTATATAGTTCGTAGTATTTTGTTTCATAAAGGCAAACCAGTAAAAAATGAAATGAAAAAAAACGGAGCTTACTTAGTCATTTGTTACCTAATGACATAACCGATCTACTGTATTGAGCAATGTGAACTGCGGTACTTCCTGGATACCCATCCTAGCAATAACCGCAACTACCTTCAACAGCAGGCCTGACTTTTTTTATTGCTGATATGCATATGCATTTGACCACAATCTCGCCTGATGGCAAGTAATGATGTGGTCGAAGATGTTAAGGCAGGCTTAACCTAGAATGACTGGCTCTCAAGGACAGCTGCCGGAACACACCGTTAGGTGCTTGGTGATAGTTTTTCTACTCATGGGTGGTCGCTAGCCAGTCGGGCGTTCGCAAACTGCCCTACCACCATGCAGTGAAGCTCAAGCCCGCGGCGGGATTTGAACCATGGACCTGCTGCGTGGCAGTTCTCAGCCGAAGCCACTAAGCTATCACTGCCACAACCAACATGGTCTGGAAATATAATTTTTATCCCCTAATTTTATCCACCTTTTGGAGCCAAAATTACTTACAGAGGATAGTAAAATTATCTCTTTTTGATATTTCAGTGGACATATTATGTCTCAGTTTTAAAGAATTGATACAGAACATGGAGAAACTTGTCTTCTTATGACATAAGAAAAATGAGAAGTTATCCATGTTTGAAGACGTGGATTACTAATTGAATAATATAATGTCTTTTGTGATATTAATATGATCTTGAGATTGGTCTTCTTGAGAGGGGCATTGTATTTAAAAAATAAGGTATTGTTGATATATAAGGTTAATATTAATTCATCAACAATACTGCGGGGGGTGGTGTAGAATCGATAACTGAATGTGATCCACACATTTTTAATTTTCACATAAACAAAATCAAAACTAACTATTGCTTAGGCAATAGTGTGGCTGTGGCTGTGGCGCTTTAATGATAGCGACGAACACACTCGCGGCCGCCGTGGACTCCACTCACACACACACACGTTCTATGTATTCTAACGCATTACGAGGGCAATGAATTCGGTAGGTATACGTACCGAGTTCAACTCGGTAGGTATACCTACCGAGTTCATTGCCCTCGCGATGCGTAGGTATACCTACCGAGTTCATTGCCCTCGCAATGCGTAGGTATACTTACCGAGTTCATTGCCCTCGCAATGCGTTAGAATACCTAGAACGCGTGTGTATGTGTGAGTCTAGTCCACGGCGGCCGCGAGTGTTGTCGTCGCTATCATTCTCAAAGTCAACGCGCCACAGCTTAGGCAATAGTTAGTATTGATTTTGTTTATGTGAAAATTAAAAATGTGTGGATCACATTCAGTTATAGATTCTACACCAACCCCCGCAGTATTGTTGATGAATTAATACTAACCTTATATATATGTGGTTAGTAATTTCAAATGCTAATGGGAATTAAAATTATCTTTTTTATGAAATTCGAACTCCTTAATGAGGATTTATATTATTCAAGAGAATATATCAAAATACTAGTTACACAATAATACCCCAGGAGTGCGATTTTTGGATCTCTCTCAGTGACTCAAATTCTCATACCTTTGATATCAACTGCGTGCTACCCACTGGTGGTATTTTTTTAGATGGAAGTTTCTCAAACATTACCTAAGTATCATATACCATAACTTCGCATTTAATTATAAACTAAACTTACAAATTATTGATAATTATGTTGTTTGTTCTTTTCAGGGATTTTTTAATGGTCAAAGTTGAATATTGGCATGCTGCTAGCTTTCGTATACCTAGTAACGCTGAGTAAAAGGCAGAAATATTTGCAATCACTAAAATAAAGCTCAATTTATTTTGTATAAAAATACATACACTATTGAAAATATAAAAATGTACCTTATTAATATAATAAATCTGAGTTGTGAATTAACTCCATCTATATTCAACATGAAAAATTATGGCGGTAACTTTAGTTTACGTTTCGTATTTATGTGACATATACTCCTAATATCAATTTACGACTGCTGAACTGAGTTCACTTTTAACTAGTGTTATATAGTTCTTGTTCCACTGCTTCTGTTAGTGTTTAATTCTATATAACTACTCTAAACACATAATATAAGAAAAACGGTAATAGCTGTCAAAAACATATTCTGTGTTAAATGGAACCCAATCTTGTGTTTGTATAAAGCAGCTATGAAACTTTTGCGTTGGTAGACTGAGTATGACATTAAAAAATACGACAATCGAATATCAATTATATCAAAGTCACCGGTGAATTCGAAATCATAGATGACATCCAAAACTCGCATCACAGGTCCAGTACGCTAAACTGAAAATGCTGAAATCGGTCTTATCCTAACACTACCTGTAGAATCGGCTTTTTAATACTCTGTATTCCCATACGTTTTTATGAAATAAAAAGTAACCGCTGTACAAGAATTGTATGTTGACCACTGACGTGTCCGGTTAAATCGAGTGAAATCAACATAATTAGATTCGTTCTTGAAGCCTGCCGAGTTGAGTAGGTTAATACCTTTTTTAGTATTAGTATTGAAGCGGTCTGATACAAACTTTCATTATCAACCTCATCCTTTACATTTGCCACTCTCTGACCTCCCTAGTTTACGAATGTGAATTAGTACAAGAGCCCAGTTTGGGGTTTCTAGCAGTATTACATTATGTAATACTGCTATTTTCATATATGTATTGTACATATATGAAAATATATGTCAAACGTATAACTGTCAATGAAACATTATTGTTATATACCTAGGTCAAAATAATAGCAACAAAATGTATGACATTATCTATTTAAACTGAACTGTACTGTAACAGCCGGATTGTTTACTGCTGAACACAGCCTCCCCTAATAAGGGGGTATATGCCATAATCCCCACGCTTGGCCGGCGTCTTGGGGATCGAAGTGTAAGTTGGCAGTTCTTTAGAAGGCGCTGCTGCCCATCTAACAGTATTTTTCCCTTAGTCGCCTCTTACGGCACCCACGGGATTATATGGGGAGGTGCAATTCTAACCCGGCACCCCACGGGGCGGCATCTATTTAAACAATAATGGCGATTTGTACCTTTATTCTGATATAGATTTTGTGGATATTTTTGCAACCTTTGCCTAACCCCAAAAATATGCACTTTTTGAAAGCTAGCTTTTCTCTAGAGCACATTTGCATGTACGTCTTTCATACACTTTAATTTTCTGATCTTAGGATATTATTATTAATATATGGATTTAGTAAAATATCCAATCACACTTATATACTCGTATTGTTACAATTAATTAATTAAATATCACCTTACCCTTTCATTTATTTATTGATTTATTAATAGGCGGCAGCCACGAAAAGTGTACACTATATGCCCAAACTGAATCTCTTAGAATACAATTAGAATGTTCAAGAGCAGTTTAAAATAGTAATTGCATACTTTTGAAAACATTTGTCAGTACGTTGAGAAAAAAAGATAATGCTAGAACAAACATGAATTTGAAAAGTATATATACCACTTGAGAGACATTAATTAAATGTGAAATACATATGAAATATTCCTTAATTGAAGAAATCTTGCATTGCGATCTCGTACTATAAAAACGAATGTATTCAATTTGGCATTAAATATCTAACCGCAAGATTTGCACTCGCTCGTATGTATAGTTACGAAACTTACGATTTCAATAACTGTTATACCTATCCAATATAAAGTTCTCTGCTAAAAAATTATAACGACCTCCTATTGTGGAAGTCTTGGGAACAAACCTAGTTATGTTTCGAGAACAATGGCCTTTGAAAGTCTGGAAATAACCCTCTTGTTGGATGTCGTACACGTCAACTAAGGGGAAAAAAGCAACTAATTCCTAACAGGGTTTTTTAACATCTTCACTTTCTATTCTAGGTACTTCATTACATTCGGGCGGATGGTGGCGGTTTTACTACAAACGCAAGATTTCCAATGAGAGTTAGCGTCAGGCAAGCGGCCAGTCATAAAACTGAAGTACTTTTTCACAATTATTTTTTTTTATACTTGATAGGTTAGCCTTTGACCACTATCTCACCTGATGGTAATTGATCATGTGGTCGGAGATGTTGTTCAGGCTAACCTAGAATTACTGGCTCTCAAGGACAGCTGCCGGAACACACCGTTAGGTGCTTGGCGACAGATTTTCAACTTGAGGGTGGTAGCTAGCCAGGCGGGCATTCGAAAAATGCCCTACCACCAAGCTATAACGACTGCTATCGTAAGACAACAACCGGGACCGACGGCTTAACGTGCCCTCCGAAGCACGGAAGTGCTCAGTAGTAATGTCACCAGCGGTCACCCATCCAACTCATGACCGCGGCGGACGTTGCTTAACTTTGCTGATTGGAATTTGAAATTATGTTCTCGGGTCATACTGTGTGTTGTTACAGAAAACATTTAATGCAATATGTTGTTGCATTGTCCTTTATCTTGTTATGAAGATTTGCAATGGAGGTGTAATTACAAATTATATATATGTACTAGTTACGCCCGCTGTTACACCCGCGATATGATAGATGATGATTATAAATATTATTATATGTGTAAATCCAGCTGCTCATCTACCTCCATACCAAATTTCATCAAAATTGGTCCAGCCGTGTGAGCGTGAAGAAGTAATAAACATAAAAACACACTCACAAACGTTCGCCTTTATAATATTTGTTTCATAGATATGGATCAATTTGTTACTACCAAATATGCATTAGAAATATAAAATGATAATTTAGTATAGTATTTATGGTTCACTATTTTGGCGATAATGGCTTACACATAAAAGACAGATATATGCCGTCGCGAGTTTATTGGTAGGATAATTTAAGATAAACATTTCCGTTATACAATACGTACGTGTGATACTAAAGATTTTTGTAGCGCACGCCTGAATAGGTCGCATATGGTAGATTTTTTTTCAACTTACTTACCACTTGTCGTTATATTTTGGACCATTTGCACAATATCTTTATAAATAGTCTATGTGTTATTCTGATGTGTAAGCTATATCATTGTAAAGTTTCATTAAAATCCATTCTGTAGTTTTTGCGGGAATGAGTAACGGACTTCCATAGATACACCCTTACTCACACACTTTCTCGTTACTAAGGATAATAAGTACATTGTGTAATTTTATGTGCGCCATGGTGCAATTATACAATATTAAATGTCATTTGGCGCCGCAACATTCATAGCGGAATTATGTATAAGAAGATGACTGTAATCATACTTTAATTATTAATATTAAATTGTCCGTCATTCGACCATGATCTATGTTTATATTGAAACCACTCGCACAAAAGGCGACTTCTTTAAAGAAAAACATAAAATTACGAAACCATCGACATTATCAATGATTCAATAAAAACCCATAAAAATTGATGTGCTACCACAAAAATAATAGTGGTTATAACAATAAACACAGTTGTAACAAGATGCTTGTATTTTTTATGATCATTATAAAAAATCAATTTTACGACACTCGAAAACAGCACTTTACGACATACCAACACTGTGAAAACAGTAAAAGTTTAACATGTTCGTGAGTTCTTAATATATCTATGGGTCAAGATCTCATGAACTCTCAATTGAAAATATTCACTGCTGAATCTCTTGTTATCATAACAACTAAAATGCTTGAGAGTCTGGAAACATATTATTTACTTTTTAACCGACTTCCAAAAAAGGAGGAGGTTCTCAATTCGTCTGTATTTTTTTTTTTTTTTTTTATGTTTGTTACCTCAGATCTCTTGACTGGATGAACCGATTTTGAAAATTATTTTTTTGTTTGAAAGCTGATGCTTGTCGTTTGGTCCCATTTTAAATATTATCAAAATCGGTCAAGCCGTTTTTGAATTATACTAAAAAGATTGAAAAAAAAAATTTTACAAAAAATGGAACCGACTTCAACACCCAAAAGTGTGAAATAACTTGTCGAAGTCGGTACCATGCCCACAATATTGTGATAATAGGTACTTTTGAACCATCATGGTGCCGACTTCAACAAGTTATTTCACACTTTTGGGTGTTGAAGTCGGTTCCATTTTTTGTTAATTTTTTTTACAATATATCACAAGAGAGTCTCAGGGTATCGATACCAGTTTGAAACCACACCATTGTTGTTACATGTGTTTAAAAAAACTGATCAAACTAAACCAAAAAAATCTTGCTACATTTATCGAGAGTAGGTATATAGCCAACCATTTACTGGTGGGATGAAAAGTATTTTATCAAAGGTATTATTTTTAATTATTAACGCTCACAAGATATATCTAGGTAGAGGTCTCTCTAAAAAGAAATATTACGATCAGCTTTCTGTCTGCAGTTATAGAGCAGAAAAAGGATTAACCACGAACCATAAGTGAGTCTATTTTGTAGAAAAATCCTTCTATTATAGTTCAGAGAGCACATCAAGCATTACTGTTCCATCATTCAACGAGGTAACGACGCGTCGCTAAGTTTTTGAGCACTTTACCTGTAGACGGTAACTTAAATGTTAATTAATATTAATAAAATTATTTAGTTTTTTTATTTTGTAACTTGATTTATGTCGTTAATTTTATGTTGTTCCTATAAATGAAGAGTATTAATAATATTGTAAATTGAATGTGCAAGATAATAAAACAGAACTCTTTCATTTCTCATTCTCGGAAAGTAGTGTTGGTTTAATCTGAATAGCCGGTGGGAGACGCTCCTTCCCACCTAAGGGCGGGAAAAACTCATAGTAAATCCTTCCTTCTCTAGGGCCTAAATGACTTGGAACCATGGCAACCATTGGTGTAAACAAAGTTATATTTCTAAGATTTTTCTTTGTAAAATACTCTGTTGTTATAAAACAACTACGTTTGGCAGGGTAGTAACTAAATATAAGGTAATTATTAAAAAAACACTAACTAAAAATGTCCCTAAATAGCATTGTTCTAACTCCTAGTGTATCTTTGTATCTTCTACTCATGTTTATTATTTTTAGTAAATATTTAGGAAAACTACTATTTATTTACTAAGAAGGTGCTGAATGTACATTACTAAATATTAGGGACCGATTTCAAATTGAACTCTTATGATGGACAAAAATGGTAAACACTATAATTTACCTGATTGTGTAAGCTACACAACTGTAACGAATGAACTTGCGTTATTATTTCGTTATTTTTATTTCAATGTTTTAAGTTAATGTTGTGTATTTATATGTAATAAATACTGTGAAGGACCTTACATATCCATACCTGAGGAATAATATCTATGATCTAGTATTTCATAAACAGCACCAACCACATTTCTTACCCAAGGACAATAAAGCTCGTATTTTCAATGCATCTCTAAGTTGAGATCGATCTTAGTGCAGGTTTGAAGTTTAAACTTAAAGTATGAGACATCTGCCAAATAGTTCATCTTAAGATCGATCACAACTTAATGATGCATTTAATAATACTAGACTTTAATATGCTAAAACCTATACCACCTGATATTTTGAAGCAGTGATGGCGCATTGGCTATGGAATGCTGCGCAGCAGGTCCACGGTTCGAACCCCGCCGCGGACTTGAGCTACACCGCATCGTGGAAGGGCATTTTGCGAATGCCCGCCTGGCTAGCGACACCCTCAAGTAGAAAATCTGTCGCCAAACACCTAAAGGTATGTTCCGGCAGCAGTCCTTGAGAGCCAGTGAAATTACAGGCATATGAGACTTAACAACTACGTCTCAATGTGTCGGGCGCAGTGCAATTCGTAACTTGATGGTTTTTTTTTTTTTTTTTATGTCTGATAGGTTAGCCTTTGACCACTATCTCACCTGATGGTAAGTGATGATGTGGTTGAGGATGTTGTTCAGACTAACCTAGAGTTACTGGCTCTCAAGAACAGCTGCCGGAACACACCGTTAGGTGCTTGGCGACAGATTTTCAACTTGAGGGTGGTAGCTAGCCAGGCGGGCATTTGCAAAGTGCCCTACCACCATGCTGTAACGACTGCTATCCTAAGACAACAGCCAGGACCAACGGCTTAACGTGCCCTCCGAAGCACTGAAGCACTCAGTAGTAATGTCACCAGCGGTCACCCATCCAAGTCATGACCGCGGCGGACGTTGCTTAACTTTGCTGATCGATTCAGAATGGCTAAGCAAACTTCGCTACGAGCGCTTCAAAAAAGAAATAAACTATAGGCCACACAAAACAACCTTACAAAATATGATTCTGAAACGATTACTGATATTTGTAATAATATATGCAGTATCTATCTGGACACAGATGTTACACATTAGACTATTTTGTATTTCCGAAATAACGATTGAGCAATTCAAATATTCCGCTTCGTTAACTTGCTTAATTTAATATCTAATGGAAAATCTAAAGAGAAAGGAATGTGTACTATTCGACGTATAATATGAGGAGGGGCAAATTTAATATAAATATTTGTGTGGCAAATAGAAGATATCATTTGATTTGCACATATCTCGATACGAACGTGTGTGACTTGAGGAATAAAATAGTTTGTACGCGAATTCTTCGAGCTTATGATAAAATAATTGATTTATACAATCAGAGTAGATAAATGTTAATTTAGAGCTGAGACTAATTAGATATCATCGGTTTATTCCTAGCGAACCTTTTGCATGTAGGGCATTTTGCGAATGCCCTCCTGGCTAGCTACCACCCTCAAGTAGAAAATCTGTCACCAAGCACCTTACGGTGTGTTCCGGTAGCTGTCTTTGAGAACCAGTAATTCTATGTTAGCCTGAACAACATCTCCGACCACATCATCACTTACCATCAGGTGAGATAGTAGTCAAAGGCTAACCCATCAAGCATAAAAAAAAAAATTAATTATACAAGACATTAACTTTAATCAATTTTGTTATTTAGTAAGTTATTTTGAGTCGTTATGAAATAGTTTGCTGGATAACTTTAGAGTTTCAAATAAAAGGTTCCTAATTCGTCAAGTATTTTATTGCCTTTTTTGTCCGTTATAGAGGCTTTAAACTTTATTGTTTTAATAGAAATAGAGATTCATTTCAAAGATAGAGAACAAGCTAAAGATGGTGCGTTATTATGCATATATACTCGTATATATTAGAATTAGAATAATCATGATTACCTTGCATTAGCTCATTAACTTTCCTCCCATTCTGACTTATATTTCTAAGGGTTAGATCTATGACGAAATCGCCTCTAACAAAGACCTCCCAATCAGAGGAGATTTGCTAAACTCCCCAAGCTTGGCAGACGTCTTATGGGTTGCAGTGACAAAGAGACAAAATAGTTTTTACAAATGAGTAGACCTATGAACATTTTCTCTTCATTCAATGTTAAAATATGTAAAAATAACGTTTCTATCTACGAATAAATAATTTATTCTATATTACGTTTCGTTTTGTTTCAATGGTAACTTCATTAATTCACAGTTTTTAACGGAACACATATTTAATTATTTTTGTAACCCAAATGATAAATTGTCTCTCTTGGTTTTTGTAGTACTCAATATCAATAAATATAATTATTATTTTTTTAGTTATAACTTTAATATGAGTACTTCAAGTCATGCTTCATTTTTGGCCGCAATGTCATACATGAATATTTCCGAACGTAAATTCTACAGAAAAAACTACTGAGATGGCAGTCCTTCAGAAGGCGCTTCTACCTTTTGGTACTTTTTCCTTAGTCGCTTCTTACGATTTCTATAAGAAGATATGGGGTAGGTATGCAATTCTTGATCGGCATTCCACGGGGATCCCGATCTAAATGTACGGGTATACGGATTCTATAATCAGTACTAATATTATAAATGCGAAAGTAACTCTGTCTGTCTGTCTGTCTGTTACGCTTTCACGCCAAAACTACTGGACCGATTTGAATGAAATTTGATATGGAGATAGTTTGAAACCCGGGAAAAAACATAGGATAGTTTTTATCCGACTGCGCAAAAAGAGGTTAAAGTTTTCGCGCGATAACCGACATACGCGCGGGCGGACCCGCGCCCGGATAGCTATGTAGTATTACATAAAGAAGAAAAGAAGCTACTGTACTAGCAGATATTAAATTTTATTTAAATTTCGGTACCGACAACGAGAAATTTTCGAAGTAGGCAAATCCAATGAGCAGTACGTGGTTGGTGTAAATCGTCCTAACACCCGCCAGAACAATGTCGTAATCGAGAAATTGGTGGCTAAGCCCAATGTACATTACGTGAGTTGCCTTTTTTGGTCTTTGGAAATTTCTTATCGAATACAAAAAAGTTCTTTTAATATGTTCCATGCGGCGGAAACAGAAGCAGAAGGCTAAAAACCGAGGGAAAAGGTATATTTTGGTTGTATACATAATTCTGATTTTTTAGATAGAAATTTAGGTTCGTGTTGACCAGGTGCACGCCTTCGCTAGCACAGTCGCCTTTTCATCAGCTGCTTCGAAAATCATTGTATAGAATAAGCATTAATATGGATAATAAAAAGGAAAAAATAATGAAAACAGACTTTAATATAATATTGCTATTAAAATTTTAGTTATTAGTTACATTTAATCCATAGATATTTGTTTTTGTTGTGTTTGCATATATAACACAATCAGTGAAAATGACTTTCTCATCTATGGTATAATTAGAGATACAAACTATTACCAACCTGATGCAGTTTAGTTGGTGTGTACGTACGACTATAGATTAGGAAGTGTTTTCGTACCGCTTTCCATACGCTTGTAGCAAACCAGAAGCATAGATAGTTGGCGCATGCATGAAATTTCAACGAATTTGAACGCTTGTTATTGGTTACTAAAAATAATAGTTTTAGGGTCCATTTTAGAATGTCCTAATAAAGTTTCGGGTTGCTATGCAACACAATGGTTCAGTGGCAAAATCCATTGATATTGCCACTGAACCATCTCAATTGGTAACATCGTGCACATATACTCCAACATGTTCAACTAATGTTCAACAGGTTGAAAAAAAATTTGAACGTATTGGAGGAATTGGCTCGCCCGAGAATTACGCAATAAATAAAGATAAAAAATATAAAAAAAAACATGTGTTAATCCAAGATCTAAGGAATCTGAATACGGACTTAAGAGTTCGTTCAGCCAATTCAGTGAACAGTAAAAAGCTACCACATACAAAATTTCTTGTATACAATATTACAAGGATAAAACAAGGCATTACCTATACTCCAAAAAGTTTCATTGTAGCTGTGACATAGTAAAATTACGCTTTTCAATTTCTTGGTCTTTATACCATATTCAGATTAAACATAACCAACACTAACAACTCTGTAGAACAGTGATCATCAGAACATAACAACCAATTACATCACAGAGGTTATTGCCCATTCGAAAAAAGCACTTGTGAAACACATTGTAAAACAGTGCAGGATGTACCATATAATCTAATTTAAATATCACCCACTTTTCTGCGATGGATGGAATCGTGTCAGACAGGCTTTTGTTTGTAAATGCATTGCAAATAAGATTATACGGGTAATAGCGCTTCAACTGCTCGAGTACAGAATAACCTAAATAAAATATACGTGTATAGTAGGACTGAACTAAGCGTTGATGTTTTTAAACAAAATTGATATATTCTAGAATATAGCTCAATGAGTATAACATGTCCTAGCCCGAGGGGTGGATTGGTAGTGAGTTAGAATACCGCTAATGATTATATTTTTCTTTCGTTGTGAATTGCTGGTTCGCTTTCCTACGGTAAACGCAATAAATACAATATAATAATTTATTTGACTTAATGTGTACATTTTTGATTGTTAGGTAATTACATTAGGTATTAACATATTAGTATTGGACAGTATTAGGTGATGAAAAGTTAAAACAAAAAAGCTATGTACTTGTTTATTTTTGTAGGATCAATGGCCATACTCTTGTATTACTCTTGTTAATTTTTCTATAATATCGAAAGAGGAATTAGTTTTTAAGAAAATGGAGAAGGTATAGTTGGTTATAATACTGTCTAAATGTCCCGTTTAGACATACCAACCAACATGACGAAGGTTATGCCAAGTTACCCAAGGAGAACAGCCTTTCAGCCGGCACCCTTCGTCAACAGCCGTCATCCCCCATCAGGGTTAGGTCCTCATGTTAAGAAGCGGCAGTGGGGGGGAGTAATTCCCAGAGGCTGGACCCGTTTAAGCGGGCAGCGACGTCGATGGGGGCTGCAGATGAGAGCGCGAGTGACCCCGCGGCCCCTGCACTATTCGAGGACGACGAAACACTATGAGGTTTTTAGTCGGTAGTGGGGTCCGCAGCGGGTGTGTATGCGTAAATGCATTTCCCTCATGTCAAAAAAAACGGGAAGAATTCTTGATATTTCAAGAATTCTTCCCCTTTTTTTTGTCAATTCTACACAAAGTATCATTAGCAGAAGTGGAAAACTGGATATGCTCAAAGTTTTTGCGTTACTATTACTAAATGCTTGTTATTTTAGTTCTTCACGATATAAAGTTAAGTAATATTTTATGAAAAAAAAATATTTTTCTTATTATCTGGTATTCGACAACTCTTTACGTTATTAAAAAGCGTTAGATTTTGATAGATTTCAGTCCTTAGATTTAGTATTAGATGTATTAGGCCGTGTTTGATTTCCGAACGCGATTATCTCCGTCATACCTACGTGATGTGCTACGTTAACTGCTGTAACGGCCCATCTAGTAAATTTTATAGTCTTTGGACATTTCGTAACGTCGCTCGACAGTACTTGTACTGTACTTAAAGTTACGAAGAAACGACAAATTTACTACAAATAAATGATAGGTCTGATTGCAGATAATTGACGCGTGCTAAATAATATAGGTAGATTTATTTGAAACTTTTTCCAACATTCTTATGATAATTTGATTTACATATGAAATCAAATCAATTTTAACATTGAATGAACCAACACTGATTATCTTTATCAGAAAGACGATTGTATGGATCAGTAGGTGAAAATAAGCATTGCTATCGAACGTGGCAATGTTGCCAGCATGCTGCACATACCAAGTGGTAGTGGGTTGGAGCATTGAACTACCTGTGGGCCTGCAATGGCCTTTAGGTTACCTAAATTATTTCGTTGTAGTAGCTGTAGTATTGTATATAGTTTGCAGTGTTTTTTACTAATGAAGGCATACCGTAATAATAAAAATAGCATTATAAACGGCTTGGACATATCTGACTTTCATTGCAAGGTAAATAATAAATATCAGCATTTACAATATATACCTACTAATGATTGCCCGTGGGATCCCAGGCAAGATCGGTACTGCCCAGCTCTAGCCGTAGGTGTCGTAAGAGGTAACTAGGGGTAACACATCAGATGGTGGGCAGCAGCATACACTTTACGAGGAACTGATATCTCACACTGCGTTCTCCAAACCGTCTGCCAAGCGTGGGAATTATAGCAAAACCCACCATGGGGGAGGCTAAACAGCAGTGGACAATCTGGCTCATACAGTACAGTAAAATATATAAATAAATAAATATATCTGTACCTATATTATTTTTAAATATTAACCTACAATCAACGACGGCACACATATCCGATTATTTACCAATTTCCTGAAATTCACGAATGAACGTATATAAACATCTTATTTGTACAGATAAGAAAAAAAATAGGACGAAATTGGTTGAAACTTTTATCAGGTCGGCGCGGTAGCGGTATCAATGTAGTTTGAACGAATTGCTTTGGGACCTGTGCCAAATTCTCAAAGCTGTTTGAGCATAGAAATTACCTTTTTGATTATTCTTGAATCAAAATGAGACGAATTTGGGATAAGTAGAGCAAAAATAATGAAAAATCGGGTCGGGATAAAATAATGAAAAATATACGCGATTTAAACCGTTTAAAGTTGTTTAATTACTATAAGTAGAGCAAGTTGGAATTACTCTTATAACCAAATTATTTACTTCATTTGGCGTGTAAATAAAAACATAAAAAAATATATTTTGTACAAATTTTTATTTTCATAGATTCCAAAAGGTCAGGTAAAAATCGCTGCCTATATGATACCGTCCATTGTGAATAGGTATGCGTTACTTGACCTTTTGGATGGTGGTAGGGCATTATGCGAATGCCGAAAATCATAATAATCTTCTGTTCCAGCAGACGTCCTTGAGAGCCAGTCCTATTCTATGGTATCCTTGTTACCCTTCGACCACAACATCGTATACCATCATCTGAGATTGTGTTAAATACTTAAGCAATTAATTTAAATTTTATTTTGCCTTCGTTTTTGTCGTTGTGTTTACCGCGACAAAAACGAAGGCTGTTTTTATTTTATTACGTTTACCTACGCATTTAATTCGATAATTGTCAAGTTTTAGCTTCTGATTTTAATTTTCTGATAATAATACAGTGCTACAGGGTGTATAATTATAAAGGATGGTGAAATATTACTATATGTGCGTGTGTTATTTCGTGTAAATGCTGTATTAGACAAAATCTTAGACCTGGACTGAGTGTTGAGCACCTATGAAATGGATTGTCCCATTAACTCAAGTTGGTTGTTTGGCTCGTATATACAAATATAAAAAGGTACTAATAGTTAATAACGGCTCTTTACTCCAAGATAATGGAATTCATTATCAACAACCAGCTCTTGCAGTATCTAGAAGAACACCTGTTTATTAGCAATCGCCAGTACGGCAAGACAGTACTTCTCATCAGCCCATCGTAACTTTATAAGGCTCAGGTTCAGACTCACTTAATTATGTTTTCATCTTGGGAAAGGGGGGTTCCCTAGTCCTAGCTCGTTCCATATGAGGTGTTTTGGTGACTTACGAGCCTTCAAGTAGAGAGCACATTAATTTGTGCTGATTTTGTTCTTCAGTTATATGCTGGACTTTATAATGCAAATTTTCCGTGAGTCATATTCTGAGTCATACTTGGAAGGCATTCCATGGGAGAATTAATACTAAATATAGAGGTACCACTTACTAAGCACATGGCTATCAATTTAGCCTCGTATAAAAACTAGCTTTGAAGATCCCATTAGGTTCATATTGTATGCTCATGAGAAATTCAAATTATGTAAACATCTATACATGCTAATATGTTACGCCATTTGAAATTCTTATACACTCCACAGTTTATACTTGGCACGGCCTTTACTATGAGAGTGCTTGGTTAGAGTATTTTTACAAGATTGGTAAATAAACTTTACTGAACAGATACAGTCATCCACGTAAGTGGGTGGTATTTAGAGTGCCGACTTCATAAATAAAAATAAAACGGTTTAAGAAAATTTTATTCCTTGTACGAGTAAACATTTAATGATATATATAACCTTCCGTGCATCAGATGGGAGGCCTTTGAACCAATATTTCTCAAAAAAGGATCTATTGAACTGCAAAATGCTGCTAGTAATTTAATACAGCAAATGTCATTCTTTGGCCTTAATCAATCAAACCACTTGATAAACTCACTAAATAGAACCTTAGACTTAGTTTTTAGTAATTTTTCTGTAGAAATAAAGAAAGCTGCCTTATCCATAGTCAAAGAGGATAAATATCACCCTTCATTTTTAATTAATGCTTCAGATCTGTCAGTAGCACAACTTAAACTCTACCTCGCTTAAAATACCAATATCATAAGGCAGACTTTGATTCTATTAATCAATACTTCTTAAACTGTAACTGGGATTGCCTTAATAGCGGAAATGATTTAGACTGTGCACTAAACACGCTGTATTATCATATAAATTCGGCGATAAATCAATTCGTACCTAAAATAAAGATCACTGAATCACATAGTTATCCTATATGGTACAGCAGGTCACTTATTAAAATGATAAAAGAAAAATCGCTAAAACACAAGCACTGGAAAAATTATGGAAACCCTGTTGATTACGCAGATTTTTCTGAACTCAGGACTAAAGTAAAACGTTTTGAAGATATATGTTACAAAAACTATATTAACTATGCTCAAAAAAATATTAAAACTAATAGTAAATATTTCTGGACTTATGTTAAATCCAAAAATAGAACTAAGTCTAATTACCCAAAGTCAATGACATACGCAGGCACCGAAATTAATAACCCACAGGATATTTGTCAAGCCTTTAATGATTTTTTTATTAATAACTTTAGTTCGCAGTCCCATATTTCTTCTCGGAATGACGCCCATGCATCCATGAATAATAATAATGATGATCTCCACGATATTTATGTTTCGAGAGAGTTTATATTCAAACTATTAAAAGGCTTAGATATATCAAAAGGACCTGGAAGTGATTGCATTCCGCCCTTATTATATACAAGGTGTGCCGAAACGCTATCCTTGCCTCTCACTGTTATTTTCAATAGATGTATAAAAGAAGGCTATTTTCCCAAAGTCTGGAAGACAGCGCATATTGTACCTATACACAAAAAGGGCCTTAAGACATCCATTGAAAATTACAGACCTATTTCTATACTAAATGTTGTAAGTAAAGTAATGGAAAAAATCGTTCACCACTTTATGTATCCTACCATTTCCAAAGCCATACCTATTGAACAACATGGTTTCATGAAAGGCAGGTCTACATGCACTAACCTAGCCATATTTTCTAACGATGTTCTCCGTGACATGGAGTGCGGAGGGCAGGTTGATGTGGTCTACACGGACTTCGAAAAAGCATTCGACCGTGTGGATCACTTCATTCTATTGCGTAAACTCCATGAGCTCGGAATACACGGGAATCTACTTCGGTGGGTTACTTCATACCTTAGAAATCGTAGCCAGGCAGTTGTTGTGGGTGGTTATAGATCTGACTATGCTGACGTCACATCCGGGGTGCCCCAAGGATCAATTTTAGGACCTCTCCTGTATGCAGCATATCTTTATGATATAAAAAAGTGCTTTCAACACTCAAAATTCCTAATGTATGCAGATGATACAAAAATTTATTTCAAAGTTAACGACTTAAATGATTGTCTTAAACTACAGAAAGATTTAGATGCATTAAATATATACTACAAAGATAACCGCATATATATTAATGTCAGTAAATGTTTACAAATTAGTTTTACACGCAAATTAAATCCTATTAAATATTTATATAAAATTAACGATAATACTATACGTAAAACGGAATCAGTTAAAGACCTAGGAATAATTCTTAATTCGAATTTCGACTACTCCGAGCATATTACGAGTATGGTTAGCAAAGCCTTTAAATCCTTAGGTTTCGTATTAAGAGTTAGTCAGCCTTTTTCTGACACAGCTTGTATTAAAACGCTCTACTTCTCATACGTCCGCTCTGTACTCGAGTATTGTAGTAATATATGGACCCCCCATTATGTAACATACATTCACGAAATAGAGAAAATACAAATAAATTTTTTAAAACATTTAAACTACAGAACATTCACTAAACTTAATAACTACTCTGATTCTTGTAATTTTCATCACATAGCACCTTTAGAAGACAGGCGAATTTTATTAGATATGATGTTTCTGTACAATATCTGTAATAGTAAAATTGACAGCATTGACCTAAGCAACCTTATTTTAAGATTTTGCGTCCCAAGAATCCGTACTCGACATACCAATTTATTTTCAACACCCCCGACTCGAACTAATTACACAAATAATGCAGTTGCAAGCCGCCTCCTTAGAACTTATAATAAAATGTTTGATACCACCGACATTTTCTGCTCTAGCAGACAAGCGTTCAGAAAATTAATTTTACACGTTTTGCAGAATAAAGGCCAATAGATACAAATTAAATTAAATTACATTATCATTGATACACACTCATGCATTTTCACACCACAAATTCACTTTCTATACTTAAATACACTCACACACACACTCACATACACTCTCATACACACCCTTATACAAATGTGCTCATATAGTATAATATGTATTGTCGTATAGTGTAAACTTCATTAGTATTGTTTATTTAACACGTTGAATGTAATACCTTATACATATAAAATGTTAGTCCGTTTTTGGCTGTAAGTTTTAGTATTTTTGTAATGTACACATAATTTTAAGAGCTGTGGATTAATAAAATAAATAAATATATAAATAAATAAATAAATAAATGTTTAAATAAATTTATCATCTTTATGCCCTTATCTTATTCCATGTATGTGGAGTCGGTTGTATTTTAGCTAACAAAAAAGACCACACAAGTACTTAAATATTTTCCTACGCAACACGACGAGGTATTTTATTATTATTTATAGCTGACAGGCTAGCCTATTACCACTATCTCACCTGATGGTAAGTGATGATGTGGTCGAAGATGTTGTTAAGGCTAACCTAGAATTGCTGGCTCTCGAGGACAGCTGTCTGAAAACACATATTGACGTCACGTCGGCTTAACAGGAAAATTACGTGGAAGTGTCACAAAATATATTTTTAAATGTTTTATTAAAATATTAATTTAATGTTTTCAAAAAGTTTTTTAAAATGTTTGCTACAATTAAACATTGATTTCCGTAAAGTAACGCCTTATCAATTTATTAAAAGATATGTTATATTAACAATGTAACTCAATATATATCTAAAAAAAACTGTCGTACAATAATACACATCGTAAAATAATTTCTCCAAATCTTCCGAATTATGTGATGAAGTCCAATTAGTAGACGACATAGAACATGCATAAAAAAATGCATTTCCTGCCAATCACGCCGGCGTCTATGAAACTTGCTAGATTATGGCTTATTAACAGTTGAACTCATATAATAGCAAGATATTTTACTAAGTTCAATCATTAATCGTGACCGTTCTATGATTGTGACAGCTGACACTATTTTCTATAGAGTTACGATGTAGGGTCAAAAGTCGCGAATCATCTGTCAAGAAGCAATAAAAATACAATGAACCTAATTTTTCACATATTAACAGCTTTTTGAACTTTAATATTCTTGTTTAGAAACCTCGTCTTAGAACTCGCTATGTTTACTGGGACATGTCTCCAGCTCCCGTAAAATTTTTACTGATTTAAAAGAATAACTTTAACGGAATCCATCTGTCAGATGTATTTTGATCAATCAAGAGATGCAGAATGGTCATCTAACAGTTATTGCAATTTCCTCGTTGTCAAATAAATTTAGGTTGACTTTAGGTAATATTATATATAATGAAGTTATTTTAGGAACCCTATATATATTTTAATACAATATTTTATCCAATATTAATCTTGAAGACAAACTAAATAAAACAAGATCTGATTGTAAACTTTGAATTGCAAATGTCCCCTTATCGCTCCTAAAGCCAACTGCAACACTTATCGGGGATCGCAGAATATTATAATCTGTCACTTTGACAACTGCCACATCTTAGAGGTAGTTTATAATACATTCATGAAAATTAAGGATCAAGAATACACAAAAGAATGTTCCCAAAATATGAATTCATACCATTTGGTAGGTCTCTTTAGAAAGAGTTCGTCATTTGTTGTTACCTCCGATTTATCAAATATGTGACCTCGAAGCAGTAATATACAAACACTGCTGTGTTTTGGCCATGGTTCCATCCTATGTGAATACCGCTGAAGACGTACACATCTACCTCATTCAAACATTAAACAAAAGACTATATATTCGTGTTTGCTTGCTTTGCTCCTACGTTATGTGAGCGATACAAGTTAATTATTGAATATATGTACGTAATATTGGTCAGCGAATCTCTGAGTCTCACAGAGGCGACCTGCCGTTTGACACCGGCAAAGGAGCAACATGTTTATGAGTTTAGAAAGTCCCAGACTCTCGTCTCGACGCGGATTGCATTGTAATCGGCTAATAGCCGGCATTCAGTGAAGGGGATTCCTTGTTCATTGGACTGAAATTATCAAATCATCTCGGAATGGATGGATAGTCGATAGAGTCGTCGGATGATAATGATGCTTAGGGTTACGTATTCGATGGAGTTCAAATGGAGCTGTATTTTATGTGATAAAATAAATAGCTTTACAGTACTTACAAGCAGAAATGAAAGATATAAACATTTGACGTCGCAAATGCCTTTTTGGCTATACAGGGTTATTGTTATTATGCTAACATTCTCTTAGGGTTGATTTCTGCTAGTCCTGACAAACATTTTGAGATGTTTTTTTTTGGTTTTGATAAAAAAAAGTGTTTTTTTTATTGTTTTGACTGTATAAGCACGAGGACGTCCTGATGTTGAAAGTCTCTTGTGCCTGTAATGTTATCTCCTATTTTTTATTACTTTGCTCGATGTAAATATTCAAAACTATATTCAAGTGGAGCATGGCACGGTCCAGTGTTGCCGCGGCGGGTGCTTTTGCCTAGGAGTAGGCATTAAAAAAAAATACATCCCAAAATGTTTGTTAGGACTAGCAGAAGTCAACCCTAAGAGGTTGTTCGCATTTTACCAATAACTTTGTATATTGGACTAATATTATCAAATTAATTATTATCAATTGAATTTAACTGTTATTTATTGTTTACATTCTACATAAAATTATTTATAGAGATATTGGTGTACCTACATAATTGCTATTTTTTCTGGGTGTGGAGGATGTGGAAAATCTCTGAAGTTATAAGTCGAAAAAAAAAAGAATAATGTAAGATGTCGTCGAAGATCTGATTTACTTTTTTTAAAATACATAATGTTCTAAGTTGAAGTGTGTCGTTTGAAGATAATTCCCAGCTTCCTCGATAATCGGAAAAAGAACCTGAAGGCAAGGCAAAAGCCTGCAAATATGGCAAATGAAAATGTGGTAACTGAAGGCTTCATAGTTGTTCTGTTTAACAGATGGTATTTTGTCATTATATGTAATATCATAAATGTTGCAATTTTCTTTGTATGATTTATAGTATAGGGCGATAGGTAGAAATTAAGAGTTTTAGCTGTCCCTGCTGTTAGAGACATATGGAACTTTTACGGATTTCACAGACATAAGTTTTGCCTCTCCCCCGCGTCAGCACAAATACAACTTTTATTATTGAACATAAAAAGCCCAGTTTTTTCACAACAGCAATGAATATTAGGTTAAGTATAGTAGATATTACGGCAGCCGAGAAACAAAAGCATTTTTTTTTCGGAAGTGCAACATATACTATGGTACCTAACTGTACTGAGATACTACGGAATCCTAGACATAAATAACCCTTGTCTTAAACAGCAATGTATAATATTGTAAGCATACTAAGATACCGTCCGGCCCCGTGGGGTACCGGGGTAGAATTGCACCTCCCCATATCATCCCGTGGGTGTCGTAAGAGGCGACTAAGGGAAAAATACTGGAAGGTGGGCAGCAGCGCCTTCTAAAGAACTACCAAATTACACTGCGATCCCCAAGACGCCTGCCAAGCGTGGGGATTATGGCAAATACCCCTTAATAGGGGAGGCTGTGTTCAGCAGTGGACGATCCGGCTGTTACAGTTACAGTTACTAAGATACTACAGAATCATGCCTTAGAAAATCCCAATTTATTTTGAAAGTAAAATGGATATTATGATAAGTATACTGAGACTCGTATGGAATCCTGGACATAAAAAGCCTTTTTTTAAAACAGCAATGATTATTATGACACTGAAACTACGGAATCATGGGATTCTAAAGCCAAACTCGCACATGGTCCATTCATTACATAGCATGGTTACAGAATAGGAATCGATGAGGTCAGCTCTTGCTGTAATGGTTATACGTTAGGTGTATTAACATTACCTAAGACAGATTACGGTCAAGATAATTTATTTAAGTACACTTTCTGTCTAGGCATAACTATAGGGAATGACTATCAATAGTTTTTTTTCGTGTAAGTACTACTGATGAGCAAGATTATTATCACTTTTCTTTAGGCAGTACAAGGATATTGACTGCCACAGTTGGCTGTCGGAATTTGGGCGAGTGAAGGACCTCTTATAGCCGTGGAGGGAGAAGTGCCGAAGTATCACCACTGTCACACCTATAGAAAGTGATAATAGTCTTCTAGCATATAACGGTTGTCCTGGAGAGCCAATTCCCTTTCAGTTGAGCTTAGTACTTTTGCGTGCTGAAAGGGCATATTGCGAATGGCCGCCTATTAGCTACTTTCCAGTAGAAATCCGTCGGCAAGCGACCATTACGGTGTATTTCGGCAGCTGTGCTTAAAAGCCTATGTAAATACCGTACTAAAAACCGTATTTACGTCTCTTTCTCTATCTCTGAAGAAAAGACCCTTGTCGCAGTTGTGGGATCGTGATAAATGCAGAATAGGTGCTAAGATTATATATTTTTTATATATATATCATATAAAAACGAATATATACAAAACTTTACACCATGACCCTTATTGTGTAACCAAAATGAGAATGGAAATCAACTAATTTTGACATAATTTTGACATTTACCTTTAAAACGATCCCTTTATCAGGTTCGAATTTCAAAATGAAGATCTTTTTATTCACATTGGAATTAGACAATAATGCCCTTGGTAGGTCTTAAGGTAAGGATTTGTGATAAACGTTGGACATCAATTAAAATAAAAAACTAAAATGTCAACAATATTAAAACTAAAATATCGAAACTAAAACGAAAGGTGCATTTAGTGTCGACACTATTATTAACGATATTTAATTTCACATTATTAATTCGTTGTTAAAGAATTAATTATAGCCGTTGCCGTTTTTTAATATCGAAGACATTTTCTACGTAACAATTGCATAAATTATTTGACCCACTGATGGAGTTTAATTTCGTAAAACGTTTAGTTATAACGGAGTTTGCGTGTCTTATGTCTAAATAAATTTATGTTGTTATTTAATAGCTATTAATAATTAGTCACACAACCATCTACATATATGAATAAAATGGTTTATAAGTGGTGTTTTAGACTAATCCTACTTAGTCTAGTCTGGTGTTTAGGCCAAGACACATCTAAATGTGAATTTAGTTTCAAGGCAATCATCAGACTCTTGCTGAAGGTCCGCTTTACTCAATTGATCCCAGGGAGTTATTGTCTGTATAGAATGGAGATGGAGATGAATTTCATTTTGGAATTTTAAGTCCAGAATGGAATTTGATTGGAATATCCTACTGTCAAGTTAGTTCCATCCAGATGGCGCTAAATGTTTGTTACATAGAAAATACAATTTGTATGTATATATTAAAAAAAACTGTAAAGGTCCTAACTGTGTAAGGAAGCGTTTCTCTGTAGCACCTGAATGTCAAGATACGTTTAATGGAGAAAGTAACTAATCATTAAATATAATACCAAAAAAACATTATTGTGAAGGACATTATACAAGTGAAATTACTGCGGTGGCGCTACAATCATTCGAAGCCTTTAATCAACTCATAGTATTTTCCCTCAAAGGAAAACTGTCATATAATTGTAAGTATCGGGAAAATCACTTGATAATCTTATTTTATGTTTTCCTGATATTCCAAGAAACGAAACATTTTCCGGCCAAATATGTAATAATAATTATCATATAAATATCCAATTTTTGGAAATAAGATCCTCTGATCCGTTCATTCAGCAGCTGAAAGTGTTTCGAAAAATCGTAATATGTTGCCCGCAGCAATGTTTTGTACTTAGAACAGAACTAAAAGTGTTAAAGAAGTGATATACAAAAAAATATTGATAAGTACAAGTATATAAGCGTTGGGTTGAGAAGGCTTTTATGGTACATAGTCAATACGTATATTAATATTATATGTGCGAAAGTTTGTAAGTGTGAGAGAATATGTAAGAATATGAGAGTGTTTTTTACTCCTTCATGCTCATGGAGGAATGAGAGGGGAGAGGAGTACTATAGTACTTTATGTAAGTCGGCCTTGTTTCCATCAAGATGGCCGTGACGTCAATGGTAGGGGCGTGGTTCAGCTTAGTCTTCTTTAGGCGCTTGCATGTGAACCACGTTTGAACATATCATTACCATAAATACATTTTCGTGGAGGTCACGTCGCAAAGATGAAGTGTTGCATTTTATCTGAGAATAAAAATCGGCCAAGTGCGTACGAAGGGTTCCGTACCATTAGCTATACAACATTAGACTTCATATTTTAACCTTTTTTTGCTTTAGCGTGTGTGAGTCTGACTCGCACTTGGCCAACTTTCTGTATTTTTTGTTATAGCGGCAACAGAAATGCATCATCTGTGAAAATTTCAACTGTCTAGCTTTCACCGTTCTTAAGCCTGGTGACAGACGGACGGACGGACGGACAGCGGAGTCTCAGTAATAGGGTCCCGTTTTTACCCTTTGGGTACGGAACCCTAAAAATAGTTCTAATCAACTGACAAAGGCAGCCTTTGGCATTACATTTCACAAATGCCCTTTCACCATGCGTTGAATTAATTATATATTAATTATTTATTTATTGTGCTGCATGTTGAATGAACTTATGGGTTAATTTACCTGAAATAAATGAATTTGTTTTGTTGTTTGTTTGTTGAAGCTCAAGCCGGCGGTGGGGATCGAACCATGGTCCTGCGGCACGACAGTCCATAGATACAACCACTCGGCTATCATTGCTTCACTATATTCACTAATACATGTTACGATACATACAAAAATCGGCCAATCGCGAGTTTGACTCACACACCGAATGTCCTGTACCACAATACAGAATATACCTTGTAATCATTATTTTTTTATTCAGATAGGGATCCTTAGCGGTTGTCCAACCTGCACCTGACCGGATCTTATTATTTTATTGTTCTACGTTAGAACATAGATACAAAAGTTGACGCTTGTATTGTACTTACCGTTGTTACTATAGAGCAAAAACAAAAAACGTTAAAAAACACGTTTCACGTTTGGGGACCTTATATTTACTCGTACTATTTTCTTATTAGAGCTAAAATCTCATCCTAGAAGGAGGCTTAGTGCTTAGGGACGCCGACATGATGTCAGAAACACCATATAACCCAACCAGCTGGAATTTATGCCTTATTAGTAAATAATTCGCAAAGTATAATTATAAATCAAATGAAACTGCATACAGACGATGTCACGGGCAAAATCATGATATTAATAAGGTCACAAACATTCCTATATTGGTAAACCAGAATTATAACCGATAAAATTATAGAAAATCTATTAAAACTGAATTGCTTCAATTCAATATTCAATTTATCTACAAATGCGCTGCAAGTGGCAATTTGCGATCATCCATTCATCAAAATTATGGTACTAAAACTATTATTGATTTAAATTACTCGACTCATCAATCTGAACTAGTCAGCACTAAGATATTACATAACTGAGATGCATAAAAATATAAAGTAAAGGATAGCCTGCACGGCATGACGTCACAAAATATTCTCTGTCGTGATTTAGATCTAAATTGAATAGACGTGTTACATTTTATTGTATATATCTTAATGTATATGTTCGCGTTAATATATTTTTATTATTAAACGTTATACTTACATAAATAAAATCACTCTTTCTCATGTAGGCAGAGACCCCAAATTTCCACTTGCTACGATCCTTACATATCTTTTGCGCTTCATCTACATTCATCAATCCATTCGTACATGAGCGTCGGTTCAGGGTACTCCTGACCTGCGCCTTTTTTCAGAACGTCTTCAATCTGATTCCGGAACGTTCGCCTAGGTCTTTCCCTTCCTACACTTTCGTTCACCTTTCCCATGTATAGCTTATACATACCTTATTTAGTTTATTCAGTCTAATTTTTGTCACTACATCCTCATTCGCACCATATCGTTCCCTTATCACACTCTTCCTTATCCTGTCACTCCGTTTAACTCCAATCATGCTTCTCAACCAATACTAATATAATAATAAATCAATACTATAGCATGTATACGAATTCTTGAACTTAATCATAGTAAAAAATCTTACTAGTGCGAGAGAATTGAAAGATATGAAAGTTGACAATATTTGGAATGACCGTTAAGCATAAATACATACTTGAGTTCGAATCGAATCGTTGAAATATCTTTAGAACCTAATTTGTCTTGCTGACAAGTTATAATTTCCGTAACTTTGCTATGAGTTCGAGTCTTGAACTCGAAGTGCGAAACATATTTTAACCTCTACCCTTTCCGTCTTTGGTAACTGGTTCACCTTGCAAGTGAAAGCTTCATAATAATCGATAACATGTACACAATACTACTACTCTTCTTAACAAGTGCGTACTAAAATTGAACATATCGATAATCGTTATCGATTATGAACATCGGTGTCAGTTGCAACTATGCGTTGACGATGTTGAAAAATATTGAATATAGGTAACAGATAGTAATATATAGTAACTAGACCGGACAAGAAATTGGAATCTAGCATGTTAAGCCTTCGGTCCCGGTTATTGTTTTAGGATGGCAGTCGTTACAGCATGGTGGTAGGGTATTTTGCGAATGCCCGCCTGCCTAACTACCACCCTCAAGTTGATAATGTCGCCAAGCACCTAACGGTGTGTTCCGGCAGCTGTACTTGAGAGCCAGTAATTCTAGGTTAGCCTGAACAAAATCTTCGACCAGGATCATCAGGATCATCACTAGGGGTCAAAAGATAAGCATATCAAATAAAACATGCGCGGCCATGCGTCTACATCCTCTTAGATATTAATTAACTTCGGAACAGCTTCTGTAAATGAATTTGTCCAAGATTGTCTGCCCATTAAATTTATGATAGCATAAAAAATAACAAAATTCTAGTTTCAATATATTTTTAACTAGCTTTCCGGGCGCGGCTCCGCCCGCGCGTTTTTCAGTTATCGTGCAAAAACATTAACCTCTTTTTGCGCAGTTGGATAAAAACTATCCTATTTTTTTCCCGGGTCTCAAACTATTTCCATGCCAAATTTCATTCAAATCGGTCCAGTAGTTTTGGCGTGAAAGCGTAATAGGCAGACAGACAGACAGACATACTTTCGCATTTATAATATTAGTACTGATTGTACTAAACTTTTAAAAGATTCAGGAGTTACTTTGCGGAAATCCATTTTGAATTAGGAATAATTTTGGTTAACCTTTCACCTCAATCTTACCTGATAGGTAGTAACTGATGATGTGGTCGGTTGTATAAAGAGGCTTCTATAGATATACTGGCTCTGAAGCTGCCGGAACATACCACTAAGTGCTTGGCCACATGTTTACCACTTGACGGTGGTATCTAATCAGGCGGGCAAACGCCACTTTGAACGCATGGTTCAAAGTCGCATGTCTGAGTTGCGTGATCAACAATGGGGTGACAAACTTTCAAACCTCGTGCCAAGCCACCAGGCTTATTGGGACTTGGCGCGAGGTATGAAAGGAAGTAACTACAACGACATGCCTCCCTTATACAGACCAGTCCCACTAGTCCCAGCGTTCTTTGACGAAGACAAAGCTGAGTGCCTAGCTGATAGCCTAGAGGCTCAGTGTTCCCCTAACGTAGATCACGTTGACCAAGCTCACCTCGATTCGGTGGATGCTGAAGTCGAACGTAAAAGCTCTGTGGTCACCTCTGAACTCCCACCAATCACCTTAGCGACTTACGCTGAGGTGGCGAGACTGATCAAGGCCCTCCGACCGCGCAAATCCCCCGGTGCCGATGGCATCTCCAACAGGGTTCTTAAAACCCTCTCTCCTCCTCTCATCCATCTCCTAGTCAGCATCTTCAATGCTGCTATGAGCCACTGCTTATTCCCAGACACCTGGAAATGTGCAAATGTCATTGGCATTCACAAACCAGGCAAAAGCTCATCTGACCCCACCAGTTACCGCCCCATCAGCCTCCTCAGTGCCTTAGGCAAACTTTACGAGCGGTTACTTGCAAACCGTCTCCAGTCCCATGCTAAGGAACACCACCTTATCCCAGATGAGCAGTTTGGCTTCAGGCCCGGACACTCATGCGTCCAACAGGTGCACCGCCTCACGGAGCACATCATTGAGGGCTTTAACAAGTACCCCAAACCCCAGACAACGCTAGCAGTCTTCCTCGACGTAGCGAAAGCTTTTGACAAAGTCTGGCACAATGGCTTGATTTACAAGCTATACCAATTTGGCGTGCCAGAACGTCTTGTGCTCATCCTACAAGACTTCCTTAAAGCCAGAAGCTTTCGCTATCGCGTGGAAGGCACCCTCTCCTCCCCCCACCCAGTCAGAGCCGGAGTCCCTCAGGGCTCCGTGCTATCACCCATTCTATTCGCGCTGTATACCAGCGACATCCCACGCTCTCAGCCTAACGTCCTATTAGCCCAATACGCGGATGATACCGCTATTTATACCACTGGGTGGCATATCAGTAGAAAGTCCATTCCCGCCCTCCAACGGGCCATCACCGAGATCGGTGACTGGTTCCGTAAATGGCGCATCGCGGTCAACCCAGTTAAAAGTGCAGCTATGTACTTTACTGAGAAGGGCCGCCCCCGTTACCCGCAACCTTTAACTTTGTTCGACCAACCCATCCCCTGGGTTAGTAAAACAAAATATCTCGGAGTCACCCTTGATCGGAATCTCACCTTTAGCGATCATATAACAACCGTCCGTAACAGAGCCGCCTTTGTAATGGGTCGCCTTGGTCCCCTGATTCGCAAAGAGAGTAAAATGTCTCTTAGAAATAAGAAGACACTTTACACTGCCTGCATCCGCCCCATCATGACTTACGCATCAGTAGTGTTTAGTCATGCTAGTGAGGCCCATCTCCATAAGCTTCAAGTCATTCAAAACCGTTTTCTTCGTAGTGCAACCGGCGCTCCGTGGTATATCCGGAACACCGAGTTGCATTGCGACTTAAACCTTCCCTCTCTAGCGCAGTTCAATAAGGACTGCGCCCGCCGATACTTATCGAGCGCCCCACCACCCGAACCCATTGGTTGTCCAGGCATCGAACTACTCGACTGCCTCTTCTATCCCATTTTTCAAACCCCCCCGTCGCCGACCACGGCAGGTATTAGACGACCCGGATGACCCCATCGCAGCCATTACGTTGGCAGCTTTAGCGTTATCCGCAAGTCGTCGAGGTAAAATCCCCAGGTGTGAGGTAATCAGAGGTCACACAATCAAACACCGAGCTCGCCGGCGAGCTCGAGGCAAAAACAAGGTCACGATAAATTGCTCTCCAAATAGTCAAAGAGTATTATTCAGTAGGGCCCAATTGTGCAACACTGCAGTTGCACAGAGGCATTTTGCTCCGATCCCCCCCATGTCTCTCGACAGCGAGACAAGCCGAGGTCCGAACCACAGTGGTGCCCTTGAGCTCGCTGTCAACCCCTCCTATAATAGCGGTACGTTTTCGGCGTCCGCAGGAGACGGAGGTAGAAAGCGCTTTTCGCCTTCTACGCCCGTCTCGGGAGAAGTGCCTTCGGCACTTCTCCCTCCCGGGCTATTGTAGGGCCAGGCCCTCGCCCAAAACCCGGTGGAGCTGGACGACCGCACAGGCGGTAGCCAGCATCTATGTCCTCCCTATAAAATAAAATAAAATCAGGCGGGCAAATGGTAGTAGGGCAAAATGCCCTATCGTCACGCATGTGAATGATTCTTTATGTAAATAAATTATATTTTATAATATTTTATATATATAATATTTTACATATATATATATATATATATATATATATATTAGGTAATTTATGTTAATAAAGAATCAATCATCATCACCATTAATTTAAACATACTACGGTGTTTCGCCCAATATAATACGCATTTACAGAAGCTGTTCCGAATTTAATAAATATCTAAACGGATCGGGACGCATGACTGCGCAATTTTTTTATATGCTTAGCTTTTGACCACACGTGATGATCTGGTCGAAGATGTTGTTCGAGCCAACCTAGAATTACTGGCTCTCAAGGGCAGCTACCGGAACATACCGTTAGGTGGTTGGCGACAGATTTCTACTGGAGAGTGGTACCTAGCGTGGGCATTTGGAAAATGCCTTACTACCCTGCTGTAACAACTGTCAAACTAAGATACCAATCGGTACCGACGGCTTAACGTGGCCTCCGAAGCACGGAAGCGCTCGGTAATAATGTCACTAGCGGTCACCCATCCAAGTCATGACCGCGGCGGACGTTGCGTAACTTAGCTGGTCGGTTATGAACGGATAAGTAAACTACACTACGAGCGCTTCAAAGCATTCAGCGAAAAGGCACCAACCCTTTTTGGGTAACATCGTTAGATGTATAGCAGCAACACAAGATCTAAAAGTTGCTGCTTCTACCTGTGACTATCATAAGCGTGATATTTGAATTTGTATTTATATTTGAGCTATCCATGTCATATCAAATGCGATGAAAATCACTTATGTAATATAACCGTTAAGAAGTAATTGAATATTCCTCAACATCTCTGATGGTTCTAATTCTACTAGTGGTTATTTATTTCCTTTCGTTCCATTTTTGTAAGCTTTGTCTTTTTTGAAAATTTATCTGCAAATTACCAGCTTTTTACCAGCAAACAAAAATAAGACAAACTGTTGTTGATATAAAGATCATATCAGCAAGCACTGTAATGTGGCGGTTATGTTAATAATTGTGTCAATTACGAGCGAATAATTTAGCACACGAAATTTACGGAGCCAATTTATAAATTACAAATTTCCTATCATTAGGCTTGAGGAATTGATCATCAAATATTTGTTGTCATCACGACAAGATTATTCGAAATAATCGCGTGGACCTGAGGTGACATTTCTTTCATGATGATAGAATAAATACTTTTTAACTGACTTCCAAAAAAATTAAGAAGATTCTCAAATAAATGCGTAGATATATATTTATTTTGATTTGTATGTACTTGATAGATGCTGATTTGACAACACAAAAATAATCTAACAAAAACATAAATAATTTACCAAAATAATCTAGGTACTTAAATGTAGTATAATTATTTATAAAGTAGGATGTATTTTATAAATAATTATACCCTTTCTTATAAATGATATTTGGTTCATGATGAAAAATATCACAATGATTCTGGATTAAGATTTTTAAAGTGTCTATTTCAGGTTTTTGCGGTGAAAACACTTTTTTGATTAGGCAACTCTTTTTTGTTTTTCTTACTTTTGCTTTTTGATGAGCGCTGAGCGTTGTTTTCATTGTAAAGTAAATGTGGAATAATATGCTATTGGGGAAAACATACAATTCCGAGACTAGAACTCAAAAGCGTGCGCAAAAACAGCTAATCATTTCTAAGTATTTACGCACCGTACATTAAATTGTTTTTCTATTAAAATATTTCCCAAGAAGAATTTTGTTCTTCAATAATTTGTAAATATATGATATATACCAAGAATTCATATTTGGTGTAGGCTGTATCATAACATAGCAAGTTAATAAGTTTACATTAAATCCAGACTTCGTCATATTGGATAACTAGATAAATATTACTGACTGATATGGTTCAGAATAATTACCATTAAGGTTTCTAACATTATTCAAAATTATAATTAAACACGAATCAACACATCAACAAACGATCATAACGATGCATGTTAAAATACTATATACTGAACATGGCGGAGGTGTTTGAGGTTTAATGATAAAGCTTCAATAAGGGTGACGATGATAACGTCGTATTTAATGACGATCACCTCGTGATGTATGATGCCTAAATTAAAATGATCAATTTCTCATATTGTATCTTCATATTATACTGCGAATTATACCTTAAAAATTCCACGAAATATACGTAAATTAAAAATTCCACGAAATATACGTTGATATTATTTTGAATTTTGAAAGAAGCATAAGTTAACCTATTGCAGATAGTTATGGGATACTAAAATTGAGTAATTTTTTATACGGTTATAATTAATTTAACATACTATTGGTGCTTCGCCCATGATAATACGTATCTACTTTCTCTGTGATTGGCACTCAGTCCTAGCCACAGTCATTAACAGAATGCTGTTGCAAAGTTAATTAATATCTAAAAAAGACGCACGGGACATTTTGGCACTAACTCTCTTTGGGAAATATCGTTGGATGTATAGCAGTAGCACATATGATCTTAAAGTTGCTGCTGCTACCTGTGACTATCATATTCGTGGTATTTGAATTTGTATATATATATTTGAGATGTCCGTCTCATAGAAAAATGGAGTCATTTAAGCGTTAAGAAGTAATCGAATATATCTGATACTTACACCTGATGGTAAGTGATGATGTGGTCCAAGGTGTTGTTCAGGTTAATCTAGAATTACTGGCTTTCAATAATAGCAGCTGGAACACACCATTAGGTGTTTGGCGACAGATTTTCTACTTGAGGGTGGTAGCTGGCAGGCGCGTATTCGTAAAATACCTTACCACCATGCTGGAACGACTATCATCCTTAGACAACAACCGGGACCGAAGGTTTAACTTGCCCTCCGAGGCACAGAATTGCTCAGTAGTAATGTCACTAAGTAGCGGTCACTCATCCAAGTCATGGACGTTGCTTAACTTAGCTGATCGGTTAAGAAGGGCTAAGTAAACTTCGTTACGAGCGCTTCAAAAATCCTACCTACTACACCACGCAAATCTATTAGATTCCATCTAACCCATCAATAGTTCTGTCAGATATTGTCATGATCCGCCTTGATTTCTTTATTCAATCTTGTCCATTCTAGCTACATACTACTGTAGTAAATCTTTTTCAACACACACTTCGTCAACGCATAGTTGCAACTGACACCGATGTTCATAATCGATAACGATTATCGATATGTTCAATTTTAGTACGCACTTGTTAAGAAGAGTAGTAGTATTGTGTACATGTTATCGATTATTATCAAACTTTCACTTGTAAGGTTAACCAGTTACCAAAGACGGAAAGGGTAGAGGTTAAAATATGTTTCGCACTTCGAGTTCAAGACTCGAACTCTTAGCAAAGTTACGGAAATTATAACTTGTCAGCAAGACAAATTAGGTTCTAAAGGTATTTTAACTATTAGATTCGAACTTACGTATGTGGACGACGACGACGACGACACATTCCGACCTGTGCCGCCACGCCGTGCACACCTGTCTACAGCTCCGCCAGTATCTCCCAGTGAGACCGCAATAGTCCCCGCACTATTGCCGTCTCACTCGGGTCATCGTTCCGACGCTAGTTGCAGACCAGTGCCTTGGAATACGCAGTCCTGACGAAGTTTTGTTTTGTGTGCAGAAGCTGAGCAGCCGCCGACCGCCGTGCAACGTGAGCTACGAGCTCGCCGTGCCGGCGCGCAGAGGCGCTCTAAGACGTCAGGCATTACCACCTACCCAAGTCCCTTGTTTCGGAACAACATCATACCGGGCTGGTGGTCTTGTTTTGACCGCACTTTTCGGTGCGCACTTCACAACTTTACTACTCGACACAACATTGTAACAGTGCGCGTAACAACACACTTTGTGCTGTTAAGCGACGTCGTTCAGGCGTGGGGTAGCGTCAGCCAAACCCGTCTGAACGATCAAATCCGCCATTTGCTGCGGTCGCAGTGTGACACCCTACGGTGACAACGGCCACTGTCGAACTTTTGGTTTAACCTTGCACCGTGGCCTTTCCCGCTTCACGGGTCAGCCGAAGCAAGCTGGGCTCCGGGATAACTGGCCTTGGGGTCGCCCCTAGTCAACCCCGGAGTAGCGCTTAGGAGCACCCCTCTCCGCCGAGAAAAAAGCTCGGAGAGGGTACACAACTAGGGCACACCCTAGGTACACACTCCCTCTCACACAGTGAGCTCACAAGGTGTGTGAGGGAATTCAAACCCTTGATAGGGCGTCCTGAGTATTCCCCTCAGGATGCAGTCCCGTCCCTCTAACGGTGAGGTGCAGGTCCTTCAGACCTTCGCCCTCCGCCACCCCGATCTATATGTTGCACATATGCAACTCCTTGAAGAGGAAGAGAATGCCCGCCTCACGGACACTCTCATCGCTCCCTCCGGGACTTCAAACCCGGAGGCCAACGTTCCTCCCTTGACCCGATCCTATTCAGAGGATAGTCCTACTTCGCCCGCTCCCGGGCCCGACAATAGACGCACGGTGGCAGCCCCTCCCCGTGAACGGTCTCGCTCTCGCTCACCGATCGGGAGGTCAGCGAGTACCCGTCCCTCCTTCGCCATTGTCGAGACCGTTTCGGAATCCGAAACGGACATGGAGGTAGATCAGGCCGGCGCTTCACGCACGGACTCTGATTCCGATAACGACGGTTACACTGTCGTAGATCGCAAACGCAAGCGCGCGCCCAAAGCCGCTAGTTGCGCTACTTCCGCCCCTCCCGCCAAGGCACCCGCAAAGGCCCCCGCCTCCGGCAAAAAACCGACCCCCGCCCCGCGCCCCGCGTCTCCTCCCTCCGCTCCGGTTTCAACCGCCGCGTCCCCTCAGGACGCGAGCGCACGTCGCGAAAAACCGCCTCCGCCTTTGTTCATTCAGGACAAAAGCAAATGGGACATGCTGTCCCGTTTAGTTTCGGATCGTGGGATCCATTATACTAATGCCCGCTCCACGCAGCAGGGCATTAAAGTCCAAGTGCCCACCAGTAGCGACCACAGAGCGCTAACAAAGCTCCTCCGTAAAGAGAGCATAAGTTTTCACACTTATGCGCTCGAAGAGGAGAAAGTCCTTCGCGTTGTGATTCGCGGTGTGCCTAAGGAGATACATACCGATGCGGTATGTGACGACCTTAAAGCACAAGACTTCCCAGTGCATGCGGTTCACCGCATGTACAGCGGGAAGGACCGCAGTCCATATGACCTAGTACTCGTAGTACTAGACCGTACACCAGAGGGCAAGGCCATTTTTAATTTAAAAAAGGTCTGCGGCCTCTCTGGGTTAGACGTACAAGCCCCATTTAAAAATGGAAGTCAGTGTCACAACTGTCAGTGTCGCAGTGTCACAACTGCCAATTATACGGTCACGCCTCCCGCTTCTGTTTCGCTCGCGCTAGGTGCGTCAAGTGCCTAGGCGATCACGCGACAGCGGCGTGCACTCGCACTCGGGACTCGCCGGACCCACCCAGCTGCGTTCTATGCGGTGCTCAAGGACATACCGCGAATTACCGCGGCTGCCCAAAAGCACCACGCATAAACCACAGGGTGGCAAGGCATAGGCCAACCCGTCCCTCATATGACCGTTACCAAAGGGTCAGCCCTAAGCTGTCGGTAATACCTGCTTCACAGGTAATACCCGCGCCGCTCCCCGCCCGTAACGCATGGTCTAAACCACCCAGTATGGTAAAGACCATCACTCCCGCCCGCGCCCCGGCCCGCGCGCCCGCACCCGCTCCCGCCCGCGCCCCGGCCCCTGCCCGCGCACCGGCCCCGGCTCGCCCCGCGCTCCCGGCACCCGTTGCCAACTCCGTTCGCGCCCCTCCTCCCCGCGCCATTTCTCGGCCACAAGCCCCACCCATGCCGCTGATGGATGCCTCTCTTCAAGAGGACATCAAACTAGTCAGCGACCTGGCGATGTCTATTGACATCAACGAAGTCCGCGAGCTAGCGCACAAGATGCACTTCGCTCAATCCCCAGCGGACGTGATCCAATATACATTGGAACACGCGAATTTACTTAGCGCCCTTAAGCGCTTCGTTCCCCAGGCCCCTCCCCAGTACAACCACTATGGGTAGTACAACCGCACGCACGAAACCGCGCTCAGTTTCGTTAGCGTCATTCAACGCTAACGGTTTCTTTAGACAACGTGACCTTGTCCACGACTTTTGTTGCACCCACCTTATCGACATTATATGCGTGCAGGAAACCCTTCTAAAACCGGGGAAGGCGAACCCTAGGTTTGCCAATTACAGAACGGTACGTGATGATAGAGTGAACTCCCGTGGGGGAGGCACTCTTATCTATTACAAAAGGTCCCTGCACTGCATCCCCCTACCTACCCCGACTCTTGTTAATATGGAAGCATCTTGTTGCCTCCTAGCTATGACTGGTCATCAACCTATAGTCATAGCGTCCTGTTACCAAGCTTGTCAAAAGCCGATCGTCCGAGCTGACTTAGAAGCATTGTTCTCATTAGGAAGCGCCGTCCTTCTGATTGGCGACTTCAATAGTAAGCACATCCTATGGAATTGTAACGTCAACAATCCCAGAGGCATTGCACTTGAAAAACTAGTCGCAGAACTTAATTTTGACATAATTGCGCCCACTGAGCCCACTCACTACCCTCATACGGAAGACTTTCGACCTGACTTGCTTGACATGGCACTACTCAGAGGCGTAACACTCCAGTTACGCTCCATAGAAGTGGTTCACGAGCTTCACTCTGACCACCGACCCATTATACTGCGACTAGGTCCCGACCCAACAACAGACCTCCCCCGCCCCACTAAGACGATAGTGAACTGGAAGCAATTAGGCGTTGCCCTAAAGGCTATCAGTTCACCGGACCTTGACAAGATCCCTGACGACATCCTGACTAAAGATGACGTAACCCTTGCGATCGATTCGTTCACTAATCACCTCTCCACCGTAGTAGGTGCATCCGCAAAGGAGGTCATGGTGCCGGACGACCGGCGCCTTGTCATTCCAGCGGATGTGAGACGATTAGTGACGGAAAGTAAAGCAGTGACCCGACATTACGACTCTTACCCCAGTAAAGAGAACAAAACTAAGAAACGCCACTTTGAACGCATGGTTCAAAGTCGCATGTCTGAGTTGCGTGATCAACAATGGGGTGACAAACTTTCGAACCTCGTGCCAAGCCACCATGCTTATTGGGACTTGGCGCGAGGTTTGAAAGGAAGTAATCATAACGACATGCCTCCCTTATACAGACCAGTCCCACTAGTCCCAGCGTTCTTTGACGAAGACAAAGCTGAGTGCCTAGCTGATAGCCTAGAGGCTCAGTGTTCCCCTAACGTAGATCACGTTGACCAAGCTCACCTCGATTCGGTGGATGCTGAAGTCGAACGTAAAAGCTCTGTGGTCACCTCTGAACTCCCACCAATCACCTTAGCGACTTACGCTGAGGTGGCGAGACTGATCAAGGCCCTCCGACCGCGCAAATCCCCCGGTGCCGATGGCATCTCCAACAGGGTTCTTAAAACCCTCTCTCCTCCTCTCATCCATCTCCTAGTCAGCATCTTCAATGCTGCTATGAGCCACTGCTTATTCCCAGACACCTGGAAATGTGCAAATGTCATTGGCATTCACAAACCAGGCAAAAGCTCATCTGACCCCACCAGTTACCGCCCCATCAGCCTCCTCAGTGCCTTAGGCAAACTTTACGAGCGGTTACTTGCAAACCGTCTCCAGTCCCATGCTAAGGAACACCACCTTATCCCAGATGAGCAGTTTGGCTTCAGACCCGGACACTCATGCGTCCAACAGGTGCACCGCCTCACGGAGCACATCATTGAGGGCTTTAACAAGTACCCCAAACCCCAGACAACGCTAGCAGTCTTCCTCGACGTAGCGAAAGCTTTTGACAAAGTCTGGCACAATGGCTTGATCTACAAGCTATACCAATTTGGCGTGCCAGAACGTCTTGTGCTCATCCTACAAGACTTCCTTAAAGCCAGAAGCTTTCGCTATCGCGTGGAAGGCACCCTCTCCTCCCCCCACCCAGTCAGAGCCGGAGTCCCTCAGGGCTCCGTGCTATCACCCATTCTTTTCGCGCTGTATACAGCGACATCCCACGCTCTCAGCCTAACGTCCTACTAGCCCAATACGCGGATGATACCGCTATTTATACCACTGGGTGGCATATCAGTAGAAAGTCCATTCCCGCCCTCCAACGGGCCATCACCGAGATCGGTGACTGGTTCCGTAAATGGCGCATCGCGGTCAACCCAGTTAAAAGTGCAGCTATGTACTTTACTGAGAAGGGCCGCCCCCGTTACCCGCAACCTTTAACTTTATTCGACCAACCCATCCCCTGGGTTAGTAAAACAAAATATCTCGGAGTCACCCTTGATCGGAATCTCACCTTTAGCGATCATATAACAACCGTCCGTAACAGAGCGGCCTTTGTAATGGGTCGCCTTGGTCCCCTGATTCGCAAAGAGAGTAAAATGTCTCTTAGAAATAAGAAGACACTTTACACTGCCTGCATCCGCCCCATCATGACTTACGCATCAGTAGTGTTTAGTCATGCTAGTGAGGCCCATCTCCATAAGCTTCAAGTCATTCAAAACCGTTTTCTTCGTAGTGCAACCGGCGCTCCGTGGTATATCCGGAACACCGAGTTGCATTGCGACCTAAACCTTCCCTCTTTAGCGCAGTTCAATAAGGACTGCGCCCGCCGATACTTTGATCGAGCGCCCCACCACTCGAACCCATTGGTTGTCCAGGCATCGAACTACTCGACCGCCTCTTCTATCCCATTTTTCAAACCCCCCCGTCGCCGACCACGGCAGGTATTAGACGACCCGGATGACCCCATCGCAGCCATTACGTTGGCAGCTTTAGCGTTATCCGCAAGTCGTCGAGGTAAAATCCCCAGGTGTGAGGTAATCAGAGGTCACACAATCAAACACCGAGCTCGCCGGCGAGCTCGAGGCAAAAACAAGGTCACGATAAATTGCTCTCCAAATAGTCAAAGAGTATTATTCAGTAGGGCCCAATTGTGCAACACTGCAGTTGCACAGAGGCATTTTGCTCCGATCCCCCCCATGTCTCTCGACAGCGAGACAAGCCGAGGTCCGAACCACAGTGGTGCCCTTGAGCTCGCTGTCAACCCCTCCTATAATAGCGGTACGTTTTCGGCGTCCGCAGGAGACGGAGGTAGAAAGCGCTTTTCGCCTTCTACGCCCGTCTCGGGAGAAGTGCCTTCGGCACTTCTCCCTCCCGGGCTATTGTAGGGCCAGGCCCTCGCCCAAAACCCGGTGGAGCTGGACGACCGCACAGGCGGTAGCCAGCATCTACGTCCTCCCTAAAAAAAAAAAAAAAAACTTACGTATGTATAAAGTATATTGTCAACTTTCATATCTTTCAATTCTCTTCAAAAGAAGGGAAAGGCCTAGGCGAACGATCCGGAATCAGATTGAAAACGTTCTGAAAAAAGGCGCATGTCGGGAGTACCTTGAACCGACGCTCATGTACGAAAGGATTGATGAGTGTAGAGGAAGCGAAAGAGGTAAGTATGTAAGGATCGTAGTAATGGAAAATGTGTGGTCTCTGTCTACATGAAAAAGAGGCGTGATTTTATGTTTATAAGTATTACGTTTAAAAATAAAAATATATTAAGATATATTCAAGAAAATGTAACACTCGTCTGTTCAATTTAGATCCGAATCACGACAGAGAATATTTTGTGACGTCATGCGATGCAGGCTATCCTTTACTTTATATTTTGATGCATCTCAGTTATGTAATATCTTAGTGCTGACTAGTTCAGACTGATGAGTCGAGTAATTTAAATCAATAATAATTTTAGTATTATAATTTTGATGAATGGATGATTGCAAAGTGCCACTTTTTGCACGTGACATCGTCTGTATGCAGTTTTGTTTGATTTATGATTATACTTTGTGATTTTTTTAAGCTTGATATGTTAGCCTTTGACCACTATCTCACCTGATGGTAAGTGATGATGTGGTTAGGTGCTTGGCGATAGATTTTCTACTTGAGGGTGGAAGCTAGCCAGGCGGGCATTCGCAATATGCCCTGCCACCATGCTATAACGAGTGCCATCCTAAGACAACAACCGGGACCTCCGAGGCAATCTATTTACTAAGAAGACAATACTTCGATAATAGCATTTTACCCAATGATAGGAAATTACAAATTTCCTATCATTGGGTTTGAGGAATTGTTTATAAATTATTTGTAGTCACCATGACATGCTTTTACGGGATACAGAGTACAAATCGTGTGGAGCTGAGGTGACATTTTCTTCATGATGATTTAATACATAAGATTCTCAAATCAATGCGTATTTATTTATTTTGATACTGATTTGACGACACAAAAAATATCTAAGAAATACATAATCTACCAAAAATAATTTACTCAAATGGAATTGAGTAGGATTTCTTTATATAATAAATGATATTTGGTTCTTTTTTAAAATAATCACAATGATTCCAGATTAAGATTGTTGAGTGTTTTTGAAGCAGTGATAGCTCAGTGGCTTTGGCTATGCACTGCCACGCAGCAGTTCCATGATTCGAATCCCGCCGCTGGCTTGAGCTTCACCGCATGGTGGAAGGGCATTTTTGCGATTACCCGCCTGGCTAGCGACCCACCCTCAAGTGGAAAATCTGTCGCCAAGCACCTAACGGTGTGTTTCGGCAGCTGTCCTTGAGAGCCAGTAATTCTAGGTTAAGCCTGTTAACACCTTCGACCACAACGTCACTTACCATCAGGTTAGATTGTGGTCAAAGGCTTACCTATCAGCAATAAAAAAAAAGTGTTACAAAATTACAATTAATTATTAATTACAATTGCCATCTCCATTCTATAACCGGACATCCAGGGATACTCAGAAGCGCCACCGCTATATGGTAGATATTCCATTTACCCGAACAAAGCGATTTGCTTCTTCGTTCATTATACGAACCGCCAGGGAATGGAATACCCTGCCTGAGTCTGTGTTTCCGGTTAAGTACAATATGGGGGTCTTCAAAACGCGAGTGAACAGGTATCTCCTGGGCGCGCGCTCTAAGCGCGCTCCATCATCGACCGCATCATCACTTAACATCAGGTGAGATAGTGGTCAAGTGCTACCAAGTTAAGTATAAAAAAAAAAATAAAAAAAATCGAGAGGTAAAATTTAAGTATGTGCGGGATTCGAACCCGTTCAGCATTACATTCAATGGGATTACATTAATAAGGCGACACTCAAAAAAAGTTGCTCTGACGCCGATTCATAAAGAAGTACGCTTAATATTTGAACATCGATTGGAGTACCACGATATTTACCGGAGAAAAATCCTTGATGTCAAGCCAGTATAGAAGGTTTCATTTGTGTCGATATAACAGTAGGAGATGTACAGAAGACCATGTATCCAATATCAATTCTGGATCAATCTCTGCCAATATATATATATATAATAAAATATATAAATATATATATATCCCTATAGGGGTGAATGTCAGCGGATGGAGTGGGCGAACTCGTTCTTTTCCCTTCAAGGCACTATCTGTCGGTTCTAGAAAACAGTATGCTGCTAAGTGTGCGTACCGTATATCCGACTGGTGATTTACCTCAGGTCATCTACGGTGAGGATAATGCTCGCATCACGCACACTGCTCGAATTGTGAACTAATTGGACTAATCGATACAGTGATATAACGGTTATTCCCTGGCCAGCAAGGTCTGTTGATTTAAACACGATAGAGATCCTATGGGATTTGATGGTGAAGCGATGGAAAAATATTAATGAAAGGACCAAGAAGGCCATAGAAGAATGCCAAATCATTTGGGAAGAAACGAGAGGGATGGACCTATGCTCTCACCATGGAGGTTCCATGAGAAATAGGTTACAATGTGTGATTGATGCTAATGGTGGTTATACTCATTATTAAATAAAATATTGATAATTTAATTATTTACCCTTATTATTGTTAATTTTTTTGTCAAGAATGAAGTCCTATCAACTAAGCGGTTAATCCCAACAATATACATGTCAATAAAACATGCTGAAATTTGTCAAAAAATACCATGTCTGTAATAACAATAAACGTAACAAAACTTAACATTTATTAATATGTTGGCAATACTGCAGCGCAAGTACCGAACTTACCGATCGCTAAATTTGACATTACAATCGTCTAAATTCGATAAAATGGGTTATATCGATGTTTGCAAACATCGATATAACCAGTTTTATCGAATTTAGACGATTGTAACGTCAAATTTAGCGATCGGTAAGTTCGGTACTTGCGCTGCTGTTTCTTACACTCTTGCAAGCAAAAGTCGACCTTAAGTCGACGAACTTTCTTATACGTCGACTGTACTTTACTTGTGTAAAGTACAGTCAGTCAGAGTTCACCGGCCGTTGCTAAGCAACCACTTGGCCACGGTACTATCTCTATCAGGTGATGTTTGTACCCCACTTTTGGAAACTTGTTCCAGAGTATTGTAATTTTTACCTAAACCTTTGACCTATTAACTTCTGTGGGAAAGTGAGCACTTGTACCCCTGGATATTGATTCTAAGTTCGTCGTCTTTTCGAATGTAAGAATTTACGTTCAACTTTTGTGAGACAAGGTTTGTTTGAAAGTATTAGAGTTTTATATATTATTATTGGAGCATACTTTTATACATCATTACGTGTTTTTCGCGTAGTTTATTTTTTATTGCTGTTTCGCGTTGGAACACTATATGGTACTGATTTCTACAAGTTGTTTCATACTCTTCAGTATTGGATTTAATGTTGTCTTAGGTTTAAATTGCGTATATTCATCATTATTTTTGTCCCGACGTTTCAAACACTTTGCAGTGATCGTGGTCACGGGGTGACTAATAGGTTTTATTTGTCACATTTGATTTAAGTTCCGATAAAAACTGCTAGCTATACCTTATATAACCATGCAATTCTTCCATGCCATTCAAGTGTGGCTGAGCAAGGCACGCGCACCACATGCCCAAGGAGTTTTAGGCAAAGGCAACCACCGATGGGATATTGTTCAGACACATAGAACTACTAGCTTTCAAGTACAGATGCCGATACACGCACCGGTAGGAGCTTTGCGGTATATTATCTACTTGAGGGTGGTTGCTAGCCAGGCGGGAATTTGCAAAATGCCTTAGCACAAATCCCATAAAGTAAAATGAAAATAACTCATGCCATTCTAAGACAACAACTATGTCCCGTGCATCGATGGTTTAACGTGCCTTCCGAAACATGCAAGAGCTTAGTAGTAAATGCTATTAGCAGTCACCCGCATCTAGATCGCACCTAGTGGAATAGTCACGAACAACTAAAGGGACTTTCTGCTACGAGGTTTTCAAAAAAGAGTTTCCGGAGGAATATGAGACGTATCGATATCGCTTCATCTCCGAACGACGGCGGTGATACATTAATAACAAAAAGATAAATTATTAAACAAATATTTTTAAAAGTATCTTAAGAAAACATAAATGATATTTTTACTTTGTTTTCTTAAGAACTAACACTTAAAAAAGTATAAAATTATACATCTTTTGACAATTCTGCCTAATTTTCCTGTTAAGCAGCCTAACCGGAAGATTATTCGACTAGTTTCGCTTCTAAACGAAGCATCTTCAGGAGGTCTTGACTCACCGAGCGCATGATCGAGACTGAATTGTGAAGGTTTAACACGGAAATTAGGCGGAATTGTTACTAGATATAAGTAACGCCTGAATCTATTCATTATTGATAAATTAGTACTAGATTCACTTCACCTTTAAGCTCAGATTGAATGAGCAGGTTCCAATCAATCGTATTTCAAATTGTTTCCTATTAGTCGCGATATGCTATCGACTTCCAAACAAAAGAAGGATGGCCCTAATTAATTAATCTAATAAATTAAGTAATCTCTGTCTATAACAGATACAGTTCGTCGCAAGAGACCAACGCACTGCGCCCGTCACTCTGAGAATAAAGTTGTTAAGTCTCATGTGCCTGCAATTTCACCATACATAGCCTTCAAACCGGAACATACACTCGAGAGCAATGAATCCGGGTCACTTAAAGAATGTTAAAAATCTCGGAAACTAAAAATGATAGGTTAATGCAATAAATTGTATTTAATAGACAATGTAATACTCCTTAAATGAAAGTTAAAAAAATATGAGTCACCATACATTTTATTAACACAAAATTACATAAAGAAAAAAACTGCTGATCTCTCCTTAAAACAAAAATAGGAAACATGAAATTTTTGAACTTTATTACGATTTTTTTGAATTTGAATACTTCGTATTGCCTCCTCGTGCTTCCATTACTGCGTTTACGCGGTTTGGCATGCTGTACACCAAGTTCCTTATACGATTTTGGGGAATATTCTCCCATTCCTCTGTGAGAGCAATTTTGAGCTCACGAAGCGTGATTGGGGGAGGGTTTCGTTGTTTTACGCATCTGCCTAGCTCGTCCCAAGCATGCTCGATCGGGTTGATATCCGGGCTGCGCGCTGGCCACTCCATACGAGTAATGTTCATCTCTTGAAGGTAGTCATTCACAATCCTACCTGTATGAGGTCGGGCATTGTCATGCATAAATATAGCATCCTCACCTAAATTGACCATAAATGGACCAACGTGATCATTGAGGATTTCTTCCACATATCTTACGCTAGTTAAAGAGCCGTTTTCTATGATCACCAGCTCTGTGCGACTTTCAGAAGAAATTCCGGCCCACACAAGTACAGACCCACCACCGTAGGCTACTTTTTCTTCGATGCATGCTTGCTTGAATCTTTCCCCTGGTCTTCGATACACTCTGTGTCTTCCATCGTGCTTGTAGAGCATAAATTTTGATTCGTCGGAGAAAATAACTTTTGACCAATCTTCAATACTCCAATTTACGTGGCTCTGGGCATATCTTAGTCTCGAAATACGATGCCCACGCTCCAGTTTAGGGCCGTTTGCAGGTCTAAGGGGTTTAAGTTAGATTCAGCAAGCCGACGTCTTACTGTCCATGCACTTGGGTTACTTCCTCCGAGGCGTCGAAACTGATTGGTGAGTTCAGTTCCTGTGAGAAAGCGATTTCGAAGCATGGTGTTCACCAAGTATCGGTCTTCTCGTGCTGTGGTACACCTGGTTCTGCCCGTTCCTGGTCTGCGTAGGTTAGAACCAGTTTCTTCGTAACGTCGGAGAACTCTTTGTACTGTTGACAGCGACACACCGATAGTCCTGGCTGTATCGCGCTGACTCCGGCCGGTTTCCAGCATTGTAAGTATTCTGGTGCATTCTTCAGGCGTAAGCGACATAATTTCAGCTTGAATAATGAATATAGAGCACTATCAACATGGTTTATGTACCCACATAAATGACAGATTACAAACAAAAGCAAAACCAAATGCTGTAATTTCGTAGTTCCATCTTCGAAAGTGGCCCTTTTTCAAATTTGATTTTTTTATGATATAACTTTACAATAACTAAGAAGTTTTAAAACCTTCATTTAAGGAGTATTACATTGTCTATTAAATACAATTTATTGCATTAACCTAGCATTTTTAGTTTCCGAGATTTTTAGGATTCTTTAAGTGACCCGGATTCATTGCTCTCGAGTGTAGTAAAGGAAACATTATTGCTTGGCGGTCGAAAGAGGTGGCAATACTCCGCCGGACGAACTCGCACAAAGAGTTCTCCTATTATAGCATAGAGTTTTTGTGCTACCTAGTAAGAATTAAACCCGAACGGGGTATATAAGCCCATACTTATACGGTTAACTCGTAAGAGCGCGAATAAATTCGAACGCGGATAAGGCTCAAATTGGCAAAGCATGGCTGAAGGACGGTTGGTAGCGGGTTTGAATCCTGCTCATATAGTTCAAAGTAATTTTATCCGCAAATATTTGCCACTGAGACTTTGCTTCGTTCGGATAATAACCTTCATCAGAATTTCATACAATAATACATAAATAGTTTTCATTATCATGAATAGTTTCAAAAGCATTGTCTCCCCGAAGGTTAAATTAAGATTGTGAGCGAAAGGAGATTTCATAACGGCAGGTGGTAACGGTTCACGTACAAATGTTTATTTACTAATCGTATTAGAAGCAAACTCATAATTAATATTGAACACCGTTTAATTTGCAATATGGCTAACATGGCAATGATATTTCACAACTGTATGGAAAAGGACAGATTTGCTTAAATCGTGCTCATTTAGAAACTATATGAAGAGTGACAGAAAAGAATGGACATGCTGAATTAAAAAAACAACTGGTTTCATAACTGCTGAATGAATTCAAAACGCAAGGAGTTGTGACCTAGTAAATATGGTACATTGTGAGTATTTTTAATGATAAATTAAAAAAGACGGAATTTGCACTCGTATTTTTATATATTTTGAGTGTTTTATTAAAGTGTTAATTTGATGATTCCTCAAAATATTTTTAAAATATTTTTTAACATAAAATGGAACCGACTTCAACACCCAAAAGTGTGAAATAACTTGTCGAAGTCGGTACTATGATGGTTCAAAAGTACCTATTATCACAATATTGTGCGCATGGTACCGACTTCGACAAGTTATTTCACACTTTTGGGTGTTGAAGTCGGTTCAATTTTTTGTTAAAATTTTTTTTCTAACTTTTTAGTGTAACTCAAATACAGCTTCACCGATTTTGATGAAATTTAAAATGGGAACAAACAACAAGCATCAGCTTTCAAACAAAAAAGAATTTTCAAAATCGGTTCACCCAGTCAAGAGATCTGAGGTAACAAACATAAAAAAAAACAGACGAATTAAGAACCTCCTCCTCCTTGGAAGTCGGTTAAAAATGGGTAATTTTTAAATAAAACTTCTCTTCTCTTCGCATTAGCAGTACATACGACGAAGTGATCTTTGAAAAATGGCAGACTGAGGCCTAGTAAAGAGTTGTTTTTTGTTGAAACGCCTCCAATTTGATATCATTTCTTATATTATTTTTGTTACAGTAGCTTTCCTCTTCGTGATTCTGTAATTACACGCAATTATCTAACAAATATTTCTGCTGTCTAGACGACGGCGACAACTTCAATGATTGGTATTTAGATGATACCGTCATCACGTCGCTGAACACGCTCGTCAGGCATTTTCAGTTATATGCAGCTCCTAAGTGCTTGTCGAATGTACAGCTAATGGGAACCATCCCTCGTATGTAGCAAAGCTGTATTCTGATATAAATTGTACGACGATGTGAAACAAAAACACATCTACATTTATAATGAACTAGCGACCCGCCCCGGCTATGCACGGGTGCAATGCTGATACTAATATTTTTTTTATTGATCTATATTAAATGCACAATGTATTTAAGGTACTTAAATATATATAAGCATTAATTCTGTATTGCTTAAAATCGCTTCGTAAATAAGCCATTGTTTCTCGTAGAAAGTAAAGGATTAAAAATGGTTATTGTGGGTTATCCATAACAGATAGATATATACCATTGCGGACTTCTTTGTAGACCATTTTAAGCTGAATAATACTGTAGTACATTATTTTGATCCATCTCGTAGGGTTCAGCCAGCGTTTGCAATATAAGCGCAAAAGAAATCTGTTCATTTATACGACATCACATTACAAAGCTCTAAAATTATCACTGTTTCCCCCCTCATGTATTATTCTATATAGTAGAAAAAAAAACACATTAAAATCCGTTGCGTAGTGAGAGATCAAAGCATACATATGGACAGACAGACAGCGGGAAGCCACCTTGTTATATACATTTTTTATTTTATATTATTTTGACAGAACAATCTCGAGGCCTACCAGATGTTAAGCGGACTAACCTCTGCCCATAACAGATGCATTTCGTCACAAGTCACGAATTGCACTGCGCCCGTCACGTTGAGACATAATATTTATTAAGTCTCATGTGCCTGTAATTTCACTGGCTCTCAAGGACTGCTGCCGGATCACACCGTTAGGGGCTTGTCGACAGATTTTCTACTTGAGGGTGGTCGCTAGCCTGGCGGGCATTCGCAAAATGCCCTTCCATCATGCAGACTATGTAGTATGATACTACACGTAGTGATTCCCGACCACAGAATAAGTAATAGTAGTAACCAGAGAGGTCTCATTAGTTTGTAACTCGTCGATCATTAGTTACTTAATCAACGCAGCAGTGCCTTGTTCTCACTGGGTCCGATGTACAAATGGAGATAATCATCGGTTAGCCGTTAGACTACTGTTACACAACGAGTTCACCAATGACTTGACAGATGTTTCAGTTACTACTATATAATATAGTTGTCTTTTGAATTCTTGCTTCATTATTCACAAAAAAATCTCTGTAAGGGAATCTTTTCACTCTGAGGTTGAATAGATCTATTCAGATCCAGTTTTTTTATGGTATAGGAGGGAAAACGAGCAGGCATCTCACCTGATGGTAAGTGATCACAGGCGCCCACAAACATCCGCAACACCAGAGGTCTCGAGGATGCGTTGCCGGCCTTCAAGGATATGTTAATTTTCTTGAAGGTTCCTAAGTCGTAACTGGTCGGAAATACTTCATCTGGTAGCTGGTTCTATAATGTGGCAGTGCGAGGTAGAAAATGCCGTGAAAATGGCAAGGTTGTGGACTTCCAGTTCTGTAAATTACGGGCCCTACTTGTGACCCCTAAATTTTCGAATTTGCGTAAATCATAATGATATATTTTTTTATATCAAAAATGTTATTCCGTTGGAACATGCAGCTCACCTAGCTTTAGGTAGCCCTGTCACTTTTGACGAAATGCATCTGTTATAGACGCTGTACGCCCTTCACCTTGCGACACAAAGTTGTTAAGCGTCATATGCCCGTAATCACCGACACCCATTCCCTTCAAACTGGAACACAGTAAAGACTACATATTATTTGTTGTATGCCGGTAAAAATAGGTATGGGTACAGTAATTCCCCGGACGAATTCGTTCACAAAGAGTTCTGACTGCTTTTAACATTGATATTAATATCTATCAACCTTTATTGTCTTTGTATTTTCGACTAGTTCTACACTATGTCCGAAAGTTTATGTCCAAAATCAAATAAAGGTTGTGATTTAAGAAATTCGCCTTATCTATACTAATATTATTAAGAGGAAAGATTGTACGCAACAAAAAAACTTAAAAACTACTGGGCCAATTTGGATGAAATTTGGTGGACATAGTTTAAGACCCGGGAAAGGACATAAGATAGTTTTTACCAAACTACGCAAAAAGAGGTCAACGGTCTCGACAGCGAGACAAGCCGCTGTCGAGAGACGGCACTTCTCCCTCCCGGGCTATTGTAGGGCCAGGCCCTCGCCCAAAACCCGGTGGAGCTGGACGACCGCACAGGCGGTAGCCAGCATATCTGTCCTACCTCAAAAAAAAAAAAAAAAAAAACATCTATGTCTCAAGGTGACGGGCGCAGTGCAATTCGTGACCTGTGACGGGTGGGCCTCGAGCTTATTCCGTCACAATAACATAAAAAAAAAGCGCGGGCGGAGCCGCGATCGGTAAGCTAGTTATAAACATTCGTATGTCGATTGTCAATGTTGAGATGATACTCGTATCTATGCTCAAAGATCATGTTATCAAAGATTACACAATCTATGTAGTGATTTATGTCGTAGTAGCGTTGTGATACTAAGTACGTAAGACCGGAGTCCTGTACTGAAAACAGCATGATAAGAAATCAATCTGGATTGAATGAGGTTAAAGTGACAATGTGTGAGAAAGGTGTGCTTATTATTTTTAGATATGTAGAATACACTACACACTAGTATACACTAGGCAAGTGAGTGGTACAGCCTCAGCGAACGTAGTACTGCATTGAAAACGTGCCAGAAAGAGGCTAGGTCATGAGTACCCTTTACTGATTGGCTTGTATGAGAGTGATGGAAAATAAAGAGAACTAGCTAAAAATTCTCAACATTTTGAGCTCAACGATGCGATGGTTTAAAATTCAGTTCAAATAAGTTTAATCGTGCAGACGGTGACGTAGAGTTCGTCGCAATGCTACTACATTTTATGACCCCATACGTGAAATTGGTTGTGCTATATGATATATTCGTATTAATATAGAGTTCTTCTTAGTCCTATCCTCATGACTGAGGGACGTGATTATGGCGTGAATTTGAATTTCTCCAAGCTGACCTGTCCTGTGCCATCTGAATGGCGGCCTGAAGGGTTGACTGTGTTGCACCCTGAGTAGCATCTGTCCATCGTGTTGGCGAGCGTCCTCTACTTCTCTTGCCCTCAACACAGCCAGTAATCATAAGCCTTTCCAGACTGTCTGGGTCTCGCCTGACTGTGTGTCCGAAGAACTTCAAAACTCTCTGCATGCAGATAGTTGACAGTCTTGACTTAATTTTGAGCTCTCTGAGGATTGACTCATTAGTCCGGCGTTCTGTCCAGGATACTCGGAGCATTTTACGCCAGCACCACATTTCGAATGCGTCAATCCTCGAGCTTCAAAGTCCAGGTAATATAGAGTTATGAATAACTTATTTCCAAAGAAGCTTCTATAAGCACGGTGACATTGTAGGGTATATTGAATGCTCACTATGGCTATTAGCGTTTGACAAAAGATGAGTTTCAAATTTCAAACGCCTAATCTAAAGCTGATGAAATTTCATAGAAACGTAGCATAAAATTATAAAATTTTTTAGTTCGCAGAAGAGCTAAGCTTTCTGGAGGCTATGAATAATAATGATATCTTTATTTCGGGTAACAGTGTGTACATAAAACCTGACCCTAGATGTTATTTATACCTTACAAACTAATCCATAAAATAATATAACAAGAAATAGACGGAAACAGTTTCGGATTTCATTTTCGGGCTCGCCTCTCTATATTGTTGTTATAATTTAAATTTTTTACTTATAAAAATTAGTTAATCGAGTAGATGTATCTTAATATGAAGGGATTTGACTTTAGGCATTCCAAAATATTTATTATATTTTCGAACCTGATGGTCCAAAGTCAAAAGGTGGTAATTTATTGTAAAATCAAATCAATTGTTTATTTGCCAGAGTACAATACAATTATTAAGATAATATGTCAAGTACAGCATTCAGCCTGTAAGCAGGCGTGCGTAAATAAATATTATTCATCTAATATATAATTATAACTAAGATACTCCTTAATACTATAAAAGCATTTGCACAACAGCCAGTCACTTAGTTGTTTCTTAAAGTATTTTCCTTCTAAAATTTTAATATTGTTAGGAACATTTTTATATACGGATATACACATATTGCTAACCTTTTTCTTATAAATTACTTTGTGGCACGGAGGTTGGTATAAATAGGTTATCATACTGTGATATTTTTTGTCTAGTATAACCTCGTTTAAATAAAAATATCGTTTAGTAAAAGACCTTATGGTATGACTCTGGTTCCATGGAAATTAGGGCGGTAATTACTGTACGATGGATTACATGCGTTGACATGACTCTTTGACGCAGTCATATCTTTCTGAAACAAATGCCTATTTGAGCCGTATCAGAGCGCTTGGTCGATGCGATGCGTGATCGAAATGCTGGCACTTTTAGCTCAACGTGTAACCCTTGCCCGGCATGCTGGGCACGCTGCCTAGTAGAACCAGCGCTGGTAGTGGACTGGAGCATTTGGACGGACTGTCTGTGGGTCTGCAATAGACTTAGGTAGCCTAACTGTTTTTATTGTACAACGGTAGTGATGCATATAGTTTGTAGTTTTGGCATTTGTTAAATATATGAAATTTCAGAACTCGTATTATGTGGTATGATTTAAATGCTATGAACAAAGTACAAAGGTACTTTGTAGCTTGACTTGTTACGCTTAAGATGATAAATTTTTTAGCTTTAATTTTAAAATCGAAACAAGTCATAAAGCTAAAAAATTAATCATCTTAAGAAGAATACCATTCTTCTTAAGATAATTAATTTTTTAGCTTTAATTTTAAAATCGAAACAAGTCAAGCTACAAAGTACCTTTGTACTTTGTTCACCATTCTACTTATTATTATCATTGGCTGAATATAACTGAGCCTTAAAAAAGGGCATGACTTACGAGAGTCTAAAAATAATGATAGTTGCAAAGATCACTCATTCTTCAATTGCTTAAGAATTAGGCAACTTGTCACTCAAATATTACTCGAAGGCCGGTAGCTGTCACTCATCGTAATTGACCGAATCATACGCAATATTGAATGGAACTTTTGAATCGAAGACTATTCAATTTATTGAATAATTTTCATATTATGAACATTTTATATTTTTTGATGCATCTATCAGTTAAATTCATTTTAAAAAATAACGTTCGTTAGTCTTACTAGAGTGTCAGGGTGAGTCTATGAGAATAGGAGTGGGATGGAAAATGGCATCCTAGCATCTGTTTTTGCTTTGGAAATAATTTTTGAACTGCAATATAAGTTAAATCAGATTCAGGCGTTAATTTGCGGAAATCCATGATTTTTTTCTAGGACGATACAAGAAAATTCGTATGTGCCAGAGAATAAGCAGTAGTGCGCGACGAGCCTGCGAAAAGTGATACCGCTGATTAAAGAGTCTTTAATGCAACAAGAGATAGGTAGACATATTTTTGATTTTTTGTGTTGATATAAACGTGATCGGAAATAAAGGACGTAAGCGATAATCAAGAATATACTTAATGAATATCTTAGAAACTAACAAATTAAAACAATAAACTTGTTTTATTTTACTATAGTTATTATGGACGTCAAACAAAATGTACATAAATATATTTTTAATATTGTCATACTTTTGAAAAGAAACGTATATAGTGTTTGGGAAAAGCCAACTTATCATAATAAATCTATCAAATAAGTTACACCAATCGTACGAGTATATCTGGCTTTTATTCGACATTATTAGATCAAGATTAGAAAAGCGATTAAAAGGTACGTCACTGACATAAATTTTGTTTCAAGAAACCTTTTATAATAGTTTTGTATTCAACCATGATAAAAAGAAAAAGTAATGTACGATTACATTTTACCCTAACCAATTTTCAACGTCAAAGGTAAAATATTCAATGAATTATTCAGTAATTCGGCAGATTCTGGGATCTTATTTCTGTAGAAACTAAGAATACGACGCGTAATTTTCTGTACATTTAATTCGTTTGTTTTGCGGTGTTACAAAGAGTTTATTAAGTATCTAGATACAAGTAGTTACTACGTGAGGTACACTGAAAGTTTTGCGTAGCTCATAAATAAAACAATTTACACGTTAAGTAATGTATTTACTGCTTTTCCAAGTATAATCACATTTTGATTCGTTCAAAATGATTGTTCAAACATGAGGACTATTGGTCTGAGGGCTTGTTTTTCACATGCTGGTTGAAATGCTGACCTCTTCTGGCCAAATAATTTGTCAAACCTCCCATTTAATCTTTGATTTTTCGGAAAATAAAGAAATCGCTTGATGGACCTTGTACGGGATGGGTCCATGCTCTACCTTTTTAAGAACTAAATACTACTTTATTTATTCGAAGTGTGGGCTGAAGCATTGTCAAGTTGCAATAGGATCTGACTTAGTAATTTTTCCCTAACTATATCAAAGACACTGGCTAAACAAACGGTGGTATATACATTAACAGTCTTTTGTTCTGCAAGTGACACTGGTATACTTCTAGCCTTATTTCATGGGCCTAAATTAATACGGGATATATCACTACGGGACGTATCTAACACATCATGGTCATCGTGCTGAAGAAATTCACACCATTCGCGTTAACCACTGCATGGTGTAATTTATTTTGCCCTGTTGTCTAAATGATAAATAGCTTTTTTGTTGCACCATTCGTGTTCTGTTTTCAAGGGCCATTGCTGAGATTTGTAGTGTTGTTTGGATTGAGAAGCAGTACTTACCAACCAACTTGAAACTTGTGTTAGCGTGGGAAAACGTGTAACTATTAACAGAAGCAGACATCACTTGAATTAACGAAAATATTTGAATTTCAAAGGAAAACGCTAAATAAATAAAGATTAAATCTTTCTTGGCCGGATTTCATTATTCAGAGGATTATATTAGGTCAGAAACACTGCAAAGGTTTTAAACAAGGTCCTTGTTGGGTTGTTTACTTGGATGGTACTCTAGGGTTCATATTATTCATACGGACTACTTAAAATTTTGATTCCAGTCCACATTGTATACCGAATTAGCTCAAAAGGTAAATAAGATAATTATTTAAGTTGCCTCAATGATATTTCTGGACTTACTTGGTTTAATCGTTATTTTGTTGAGTATAATACATAAACCTACTTATATTTTTAATATATATTTTTACTATTCCATATTGGTTTAGTGACATGAGTGTTACAGGATTCGCTTCACTTGATTCTTAGTGCCCAGAAAGAGTCTTGTGAATCGGACTGTACACGGTAGATAGCAATTTCAAAAGATT